>SWBL01000336.1:0-55818 GCA_024195585.1 Aureobasidium sp. EXF-3400
TTTTGAAGTTTCCCCACAGATCCTAGCCAATCACGTACTAGAGCGAAGAAAGTAAGAAAAGCCGACGAGCCCTCATCTCCTTTTGTTCTGCTGTTAGAATAATATTAACTAACTTTACTACCCTTATTTACTCTTATTTACTATTAAACAACTTTATTTAAACTTACTTAAGCTCATTTAAACTCACTTAAACTCACTTAAACTTACTTTTAACCATTTACACTTATACAAAATACTA
This sequence comes from Aureobasidium sp. EXF-3400, assembly GCA_024195585.1. Lineage (NCBI taxonomy): Eukaryota > Fungi > Ascomycota > Dothideomycetes > Dothideales > Saccotheciaceae > Aureobasidium > Aureobasidium sp. EXF-3400. Next base: position 239 of record SWBL01000336.1, read on the forward strand.
AGTAGTAAGGTGTAAGGACGTATATTTAGGTTTACGCGCCTTAAGCTGTTAGAGGAAAGTATAAGTAGATAGTAGAGATAGTTAATGCGTAAGACGAACGTTAAGTTTCGAAGGGACATTTACTATACACGTTCTACTTATATTCTAAGCTTACCTTTATAATGGCACTAGGGAATAAATTTAAACTACATACTGGAGAAAATTTAGAGCGATACGTATGTAGGAAGGTCAAAAAAATAGGGTCCCAAAACCAAACAAATTAGGTTAGACCCCCGGACTCGAAGAGTGCTAAGCCCTACCAAAATCTAAAAAAATGGACTCCGTTTGTTCGGGGCATTGTAGATAGGATTTTATCCTAAAAACACATTCGATGTAGGGTTAGAGTTTCGGCGTTGGCAACACAGAGCCCCAAAGTCCTTAGACGCAGCCTGCTTGCATAAATGCACAAACTTCCATATGCCTACATGACAATCACGGACAGTAGCTTCATGCTTCTGTTGCCCAACGAACCTCCAACTTTGATCACCCGAGTCAACCTGTCGTGGTTACATTCAACCTTGCGTACATGTTCAGTCTGTTTGGACCTCCACAAAATTCGGTGCTGTTTCCCTGACACACCATGTTGCAACCTGTCTGCGATGGCGTCGAACCCTGCACTAACGCGGAACCGGGGTGAATGACATTTCCACAGAAGCACTGAGACGCATACTCGAGACCCCAGTAGCGGAACCCTGTACATGCCTTCATACATGCTTCGACAGTGACGTTCGCAGCTGGCACCGCATATTGCTTGTCGGTCAAGGCTCTGCTGTTTGTCGCTTCAGAATAGCAACCGAGATACTGCACACCAGTCGAGTTACCGACTGTGATTGGCTGGGTTGGAGGTTGAGATTGCGACTTGTAGACTGTCAATCTGTTGCTGCCTCCACAAGTCTCAGCATTGTTTCCCGAGCATGGCATGTTGCAGCCGCTGGTCGCAGGTACGGATCCTGAGTTTAGCTGGTATCCGCAATAGCATTCTGACGAGTACTCTGTGCCAAACAGTGTATAGCCAGCGCAAGCTTTGGCGCAGTTCTCATTGGTGACGTTACTTCCTGAGATTGGATTCTGCAGGTCGGAAAGCGCACGCATGTTGGTCGCTTCAGTGTAACATCCGTAAGCAGTCCAACCACCGGCGATGGTGGCAACAGCCGATGAGGAACTTGTCAGACTGGAGGTTGTGCTTGTCGCAATTGATGAACTGCTGCCCGTGGCTGACGAACTTGATGGTGTTGGCGTGGCAGAGGGCGGCACGGACGCAGAACTTGAGCCACCAACGATTCCTAAAGATGAAGATGATGCGGGACTGCTGCTAGATGATGGGACCTGGCTCGACGAGGATGTAATCGTATTCTGGCTGGCAGAGCTACTTGGTACAAGAGAAGCTGTCGGTGAGGATACAGAAGGCGAGCTTACGACAGACAGGCTTGACGCTGGTAGACTTGACGAGATTGCCGAGATCGTTGTGGAGGACAGACTTGAGGACGATGAGATGCTTGGTGAAGCTGACAAAATGGTCGAGATTGATGAACTTGATGAGACAGTCAAGGTTGACGGAGTGGAGAGACTTTGCGAAGAGCTCGACCCCGTTGATACACCCGGTATCATAGAAACTGTAGACGATGCATTTGCAGAGAGAACAACAGTCATCGACGAGCTTGCCGTCAAAGACTGCCCGGGACTGGTCGAGGCCGTCATATTTTGCGACACGGTAGATCCGACTGTTGACAAGGAGGGAGATACAGAAGTCGATGTGTAATTGTTCAAGCTTATTATTGTCTGTGATCCTGACAAAACGGAGCTGTTCGATGGACCCGATACAAATGAACTCGCGATCACCGAAGATGTAGTTGTATTGGAGGAAGCGAAGGAAGATGCTGCTGTAGACGGGACAACAGACGACGAGGATGCGGAGATTGAGGGCGAGTATGGTGCAGCGCTTGACATCGGGGCTGCCACTGTCGCTCCAGATGATCCACTGCCTGAGGCGCTAGAGCTTGTCAGAACCACGGAAGAGCTGGCGGAAAGTCCTGGTGTTGTGCTCGATCCTGGTCCAGTCGTCAAACTGACGAGCGAGCTTGTGGTCACGACACTCGAATTCTGCGACGCCGATGCTTGTAGTGAAGCGACACTGGATGGGTTTGATGATGGAGAAGAGCTGCTGGATTGTACCTGGCTCGCCATATAGATGTTCAGTCGATTCGGTCCTCCGCAGTACTGAGTAGTATTCGCAGAGCATAACATGTTGCAGCCAGTAACAGCAGGAGTTGAGCCGGCGACGAGATTTGAACCAGCAGATATGAGATTGGAGCAGAAGCACTGTGATGAGTACTCGACCCCGAAGTACTGGAAGCCCGAGCAGGCAGCAGCACATGTCTGCACTGTCACGTTCGACCCGGGGATGGGCATCTGCAGCTGAGATAGCGCCCGACCATTTGCAGCCTCTGAGTAGCAGCCTTGATACATCCAGTTGCCGAAGTTGCCAACTGTGACAGGATCGACGATACGAGTAACGTTGGCACTGGCGTTGAGACTGTACACGCTCAAGCGATTGGGACCTCCACATGTCAAGTTCGAGGCTCCTGCACATGCCATATTGCAGCCGTTAACAGCTGAGTTGCTACCTCCTGGTGCGACCGTGGAATTGCCTGCAAGAGAGTTGCTGCAGTAACATTCGTCGCCATATTCTAGTCCCACGTACTGATAGCCTGAGCATGCTGCTGCGCATGTATCCGGATCCACAGTCTGGCCATTGAGAGGGTTCATTGCCAAAGCTCGACCAGCAACGTTGTCGAGCCAGCAGCCGAAGTATCCATAATCACCATTCGTAGTCACATTCTGGATGCCTGTCGTGGCTGCGGGTCCTGGATTTGCGCCATTGTTATCGTTGTTGTTGTTCCCGTTGTTACCTCCGGTGGTACTCGAAGAGGTCGGTACAATCCCGTTATATTGGAAGACATTCAAACGATTCGGTCCACCGCAGTATTCCGAAGAATTTCCCTGGCAGAACATGCTGCAACCATTGACATCAGGATCCGTGCTGGTCTGGAGCACGGCGCCGTTTGCCATGGAAGTGCCGCAGTAGCACTGATTTCCATACTCTACGCCGAAAACCTCCCAGCCAAGACAAGCTGCGGCGCAGCTTTCGTATGTAGTTCCGCTTGCAGGAGGATTAGGTGCAAAACCAGTCAGTGCTCGCCCGTTGACATTGTCAGACCAGCAGCCTGCATAGGTAAAGTTGCCCACGTTAGGCGGTATCTGTAAGCCACCAGGTCCTGAAGTGACATTACTGCCAGGTGTGAAACGTGTAGCGTCGTAGAAGACCGAGATCAAACCAGCGCCAGTGTTACCGCCACAAGTGTCGTTCTGATTGCCGGCACAAGCGAAGTTGCAGAGCGAGTCTTGTACTTGCAAGTTTAGCGGAGGCGGAGTGTTACCACCGTAGCACTCGATTTGATATTCTGTTCCACTGAAAATATAGCCCCCAGGGGCGGCTAGATTCTGACACAATCCATTCGTGTTGTTGTCACCAGCATACAGTTGGTTTGGCAAGAGCTTGCCATTAGTGTTGTCCTGGAAGCAACCGAAATAAGTGTAGGTCGGATTGCCGGTACTGTTATGAGGGCCGACGTGGACACTCTGGATGACTCCCTGGATCTGAACCACATGAACACCGAAGTTCAGATCGTCGGTATTCAGTGTCCATGTGTTATTGATAGGCTGGTCTGGTTGGTTATAGTGCTCTGTGGGCGGCGACATCAAGACTGTTCCGTACACACAAGTGTTTGGTGCGATCTGTAGTTCTTCATGAAGCTCGGCTGGGTCACTGATATAGAAGATACCGTTGGGTGGCTTGCTCTTCGAGATATCGAGCACAGAACCGCCTTCATTACAGATCTGTATCTGCAACGATTGGGTTGTGCCTGCTTGAACGTAACCGAAATCCATCACAGGTGCGCTTTGTGTTGTCACATCAGTCCAGCCACGTTCGCTCGTCGAGATAGACATGTTAGCTACAGGAGCTGTTGATGCGGACCCTTCGAGGATAGTGTCAGTTATACCACCGTTAGTCCAGATGTTGAAGAATGAGAAGTAGTTTCCTATGCCGTCATCAGGTGCAAAGACCAGGTTCACGATGATCGATTGCGATGGCTGAACCATGGAGTTCACTGGGGGAAGATTCGTTGCATAGAATCCCGGTCCCATAACCAATGTTCCGTTGTCAGATTGAGTGACGTTAGTCCAGTCGACATCATCGTCGTCGATTTCATCCTGCGTCCAAGCATAACCAGTGATGAGAAGAGGAGCAAGACCATCATTGCGAATAGTCATCGTTGAACCGATAGTCTTTCCGTCAGAGTCTCCCGACGAACCGACAAGGATAACGCCCCCAAAATCGACTGTGGACGGCGTCGTATCCAGGAAAGGAGCTTGACTCACTTCCCTACCAGTCAGAGATATCGGAAAGATGGTTGCGAAACCCGTGACAGCATTGTTTGTCGTGATCGTCAGAGGCGTTGACTTAAAGCCGGGGCTGGTACTCCCAAAAGAGGCATTGACAGCATTCGCGACAACAGCTTGAGTCAGGTTCCAGGTGACCGGGAAACTAAACAGTTGTCCTGCGGCAATAGCACCTTTCGGAAGATCGGCCAGATGAACAACGAAATTGGCGTCAGCAGTTTGAACGCTGACAATTTGGTTGATGTTGATCAAAGCAGTGCAATTAACGGTCTGCTTCGAGAAAGAACTGAGAGACACGCTGCCAAAGTCGACAGGAGAGCTGCAATTCAGTGGTAGATTCACTGGGGAACCGAGACAATAAAGATTACCAGACGCATCAGTCGTGTAGAGTCGAGTGTCGCCAAAGGCGGGTCGCTGGAATTTGTTCACGCCCTGGATCTGAGGCATGGCGATGGATTTCATGGTGCCGTCGGGTCTGGGTACCGCATACCAAGCACGAATGCCGGCATCGGGATCTGTCGTCCAGAGAATAGCAGTGCCAGGTTGACCGTCCAAGCTAGTGACAGTGGGAACACCAACCCCCACACGACCAGCCGAAGTCTCTTTAGTGGTGGCGACTTGAGCGAACTGCGGTACGCCAGCGCCGTCAAAGCCAAGCTGATATACGTAGGTAGGATAGCCCACCGGCGTGGAGTAGAGAAATCCGCCTTCGAGAGGGTAGGATCCAGAGCCACCAAAGACTGCTTTCTGGGTGTTAATGGTTTGGAGGACACCGTCACTGCCACCTGAACCTTGCTTGTAGCCACCCAAGTTGTCTGCGTTCAGGATATAGATCTTGCCGTTCTTGCCAGCACCGACAGCCATGCGATTGACTCCCGTACCCTTGAAGACTGTGGGATCCAACAATGTCACGCCGCCAGAGCCAAAGTCTTGATCACCACCATCCATGTTTTCGTAATCATAGGGCTGGAAGTAATCTTGCGTACTGAGCTTTCCGGTCGAGGTGTCGATTGCGAGGTTCACCACTGATTCACCCAGTGTCTGACAACCGCTGCGGCCAGTAGCCGGCACACCTGAAAAAGTGTAAGCAACAGGAAACGGTGAGGGGCGAATTGCTTGCCCCGAGGATACACTCAACCAACGAGCAGGGCTTACCATTGTTCTGATCTGCATTGCCGTTTCCAGTCGCGAAGAAGAGTCGACTGCCATCGGTAGATAGGCCGACGCCCGATTGCCAGATGCCACCTTGACCACCTGCTCCGTTCTGCAGCAGACTATCACTGTGAGGCGTCAAAGGTCCTACACTCACAGCCCACTGTGATGCAATATTCTTGTTGACGATGTCAATGCCGACTACCAGTCCAGTATAGTTGAACAGGTCGCAGTGACCGCCGAATCCTCCGTAAACATAGTTGCCGACCTGCACGAGCGATGGACGTTGCAAGATGACTCCACCAACGAAGTAGTCCTGGGCATCATTGTCTGCGACGCTACCATCGATCAAGATCGGGAAGCCTGGAACATCTTGTAGCGTATCGAGAGAGACACCGTGGAAGTAGTAAACACCGTTGGGAACGCCAGTGTTACCCGCGACACGGTAGTTGGGGATGTAGGTTTTCGAGAAGAAGTACGCAATTTCCGTGACGGGATCGATGACAGGTGTGCCAATGATACCGATGGTGTTTGGAATATCGGTACACCCAATATCCGACTGCAGGAAAGGAGTGTGCACTTGACGTGTGTTGATAATTGCACCAGTCTTGGCGTTGAGGGTGCGGATGTAGTTTTGAGACGATGCAAGAAACAAGAGCTGCACACCAGTGGCTGCTGGAGTGAAAACCAAAGGTTTGGCGTAGAACTGTTCCTTAGCATTGAAAGATACTTTCCAGAGCTGTCCGAACTGCACGCTATCAACCACTGCGGGGTCCTGTCCAGTTAGCAAGACTCAGGGAGAGAGGTGAACAGGAGTCGATCGTACCATATTATGGTTCGGCAGATAGCCCGTTTGTGCAACGTCCGCATCTCGGTAGCTGTCGGTCGACGCAACCGCTACTGCATACCCGATGCAGTACGTGATGATCCATAGGACGTAGCTCGGCCACGAAAGCTTCATGATGGCTGGGGGAATTGAGGACGAGTGTGTTGATGACAAGGAACTTGTAACATGTACATCGTCTTGCCTATATACCGTAGGCACAGAAAAGTTCAGCTTCGCCCTGGACCCATTCCAGGAATAGCGACGGTCGCTTGCAAACATGCGTTCGTTCAGCGCTGATTGTTCATTCAGCTCACCGTACTCGACCAGTCAGTCGGTCGAGACTGACGGCAAGTCCGTAGGATCGAATTAGCATATGGCCTTGTGCATGCTGCCGCTGAGCACAATCCTGCTGGACATAGAACCCAAATGTGGTACAGACATCCATGGTAAGTATGTATACTTCGACCTGTCACGCAGAGACTTTTCGCCTCTGGGGTGCATGAACCCTGGGAGCCTTCCGAAAAATAGCCCGATGGCAATTTAGATCGAGATGTGATTGGAAGGTTTAGTCGAATTAATCAAGAATACGAATAAACCTATGGCGTCAGAGTGTTCCATCACACCTCGTGACCTGATGATTGGTGGTTGACATGGCTAAGGATAAGTTTCGCTGTCGTATTCATTTGCTTGTACGACCCGAGCGAGGGAACCTGATATCCAGGCGAGCACAGGCTAACAATCGCTGCTGACCAAAGCACGAACCCACTACTACACCCTGAAGGCTCTTGAAGCTCGAAGGAGACCAAGGTGGAATTCTCGTTCGCGGCTCGCCGATGCTTGGATAGTGTAACTCGAGGGAGTGATATAGGTTGGTAGCCAATACACTCTATTTGTAGAACGGTCACGAAGCCAAGCATATTCAAGCCTCACACTTAGTGCTTATACTTGTATACAAGTATCGGGCTTGCTTCTGGCGGAAGCTTTGAAGGAATGGCGGTGACGCGGCCCTGGACCCCGGAAACTCTGAGACAATAGAACGAGTGTTTGTCGCTGAACAGCAGGATTGAACATGGGAATCGAAGCGACATCTGTCTGGACTTGGGGCAGCCTCGTTGTTCGTAAAAGTCGAAAATTCAGCGCGAAAGTGATTTTGGAGGGTCGTCTGGCGGCGCGGCTGCTTGAATCTTAATTCTGGTGGCAATGGAGCCAGTCCTTCGACCGCGCAGGTCGCTGGTCGTTCAGTCGGCCATGGTCCTATCTGCGACCACTTCAAACTCACTCTCTGAACTTATTATTCGCAGAGTCTGCTTCCTGCGGAACAATTCTCAGCAATCCCGTGTGATGGAGAAGTGCAGGAAGCAGGGGTCTCGATCGATGACCAGCATCCGAACCTTTGGTGCAGGTGACACCCTATCTGAGGTCCGTGCATCGCTCGAGAGTCTGGCTTCTGTGCGGCATTCTCTTCGCTTGTTCATCAAGTTCAACAGACACGACCCTTCCAGATGACCATCAAATTACCACACTGAGTATGTCAACCTGTTCTTCGAGCAACTCCGATGCATTCACAGAGTGCACATTCTCATTCCACCTGGTTCTACTGAACTACCAAAATCATGGAGCATTCCCCGCATCTGCGCCCCCCGCATCTGCATCGGCTCCAAACGGGTAGCGGCAACGCTGCCGGACTCCGCGGGTCAGCAGTCGAGGGGACGTTAGTAACGAACAGTATGCGAACTCCGAACCGACTTTAGCAGGCTCGGTACAGCATCTGTTCCCCGAATCTCCCCGCTATCATCAGAAGATTCCAAGCAAAATAATCAGAAGCCGATCGATTGTCATTTGCGTAGCGGCCAGATCGTACGTCGGATTGATATAACACAAATCCTCACATATCTATGTTCAAGTCAGCCATCACTTTCAGCATTCCACCAAAATCAACTTGAGTTTATCCCTACGGAACTAGTGCGATGGCTATCGGCATTCCCGCCACAAGCGTCCAGCAAGTCGATGTGAATCAAGGACGAGCTGTACCGGTCATTCAAACCTTTCCCGTGCCCGCAGGCGACGCCGCTTTCGAAAGGACCCGCCGTCAACTCATTGAGCAATTCGATGCAAAGGTGCCACAAGAGTATTGCATCCCACAGCACGTGATCGATCAGCCTCCCACGGACGTTACGACAATTCCTCGGTCATGTGGCATCCTGACCGCCGAGGAGGTCGCTATCACGGAAAATTACGACGCAGTGGATTTGGCAAGAGCTATCGGCCAGCGCAAGTTTACTGCAGTAGCCGTTGCGACTGCGTTCTGTAAGCGAGCGATCATTTGCCATCAGATTAGCAATTGCTTGTCTCAGTGGTTTCCAGAAGATGCATACAAGCAAGCGCAGCTACTGGATGACTATCTCGCTGAGCATGGGCATACCGTCGGACCTTTACATGGAGTTCCAATCAGTCTGAAGGAACATATCGCCATTCGAGGAAGGGAGACATCTTATGGCTTTGTTGCCTCAAACCACGTCAGTGATGACGATAGCTTGCTGGTATCCCTACTACGTGAATCCGGCGCTGTATTCTACGTCAAAACGATGCAGCCTCAAGGTCTTCTACACATGGAGAGTGACAATCACATGGGACGAGTTTTGAACCCTCACAATATCTACCTATCCTCTGGCGGCTCTTCAGGTGGTGAAGCGGCGTTAATAGCATTACGTGGCTCCGTCCTCGGCATAGGCTCGGATTTGGGAGGAAGTATTCGGGCTCCATCAGCCTTTTGTGGCATCTACGGATTCAAGCCCACGGCTCATATCCTACCAATGCAAGCTTTACTACCCCGCGGGTTCTCGGCCGGTCTCAATATTCAGCCGTCTGTAGGACCAATGTGTCACTCACTGAAAGATATGAATCTTCTCATGCAGACCATTCTCGACAACAGGCCCTATCTCAGAGATCCGCTCCTAGTGCCCACTCCATGGACAGGGGCGAAAACATCATTAACATCAAAACTTAAGATTGGTATCATGGCCACAGATGGTATGATCACGCCGATGCCGCCCTTGACGCGTACGATCGCATGGGCGCAAGAGAGACTCGCGTTATGCCAAGATGTCGAAGTCAAGAGCTTCGCACCATACAGAGCCCGAGAAGCATTAGACTTGACGCGACGCATATTCACACCAGATGGAGGATTCGGATTTCGCAAGCTTCTTGCGGCTACAGGCGAGCCCGAACATGTCTTGTCCACAGTAGTCCTCGACGCCGCCTCTGATTCTAGTAATGTCAACCAGATATCCATGCTGCGAGCGGAGCGTGACGACTTTCGCCGTGAGATGGCTGCACACTGGAACGAACAAGATGTCGACCTGGTGCTGATGCCTGTGTTTGTCGGACCTGCACCCGCTCACGATACAGCTATCTACAAGGGTTACACCAGTGTGTGGAACTTGGTCGACTATCCTGCAGTTGCTATACCCACGACACTGGTTGCTCACGCGAAGGGAGTCGAGGACTATGTGGATCAGCACGAACTCGGTCAGGAAGATCAATACGTCCGTCGTATGTTCAACAATACTAGTTTTGAAGGTGCACCGTTAGGCTTGCAGCTTGTTGCGCGAAGGTATCATGATAACCTTCTGTTTGGAGCTTTGAGGTTGCTACAAGGAGCTCTCGAGCTCAATTGAATGAATCAAGAGTAATTCTGCAGTAGTCCACATACAGATACATAGTTCGTTGGCGTTACACCATCCCATGAAGCATCTCCGCAGCGTTCTATCGAGAGTAAAACACTCAAACTGAAGCCCAGCCACCTGGCCCATTGAGATTCTGATGTTTCGCCGCGATGGAACAGCTTGCACATGGTCGATCATTTCTGAACTTGAGAGCTATACACAATTTCACAACTCAATGATTGATAATGATCACACGACTATTGGTCACTATGTACAATGTTCCAGACCTGGTTTCCTTGCTCCCACAGATCGTCTTCCCATATGTCCGTCTTGCCATCACCCCTCCACCTCTTCACCTCTGTCGACTTCTGTGTACCCCAGTTCACCTCTTCACCTTTGACAAAAGCCGCAAACTGTCCATTCCAGTCTCTAAGCCACGATTTTTCCTCCTCTGTCAAGCCGCCAGGAAAGTCAGAGCCCCACAGCCAGATAGGCACGTCGGAGGAATGTGTAACGCCCCACTCGAGTGGAAGTGTAGCATCAACGCACTTCAAGCGTCGATCGATACGATACCTCAGTACATCTCTCCCAGGTCGGAGTCCACCATTGAACAAAGCATTGAAGAATCCCCTTTGGAGATGATGCACTTGTAGATTCGCATAGATCCGCCCAAACAGATCTTGCCAATCTTGGCAGTGTGTCGGCAATTTCCTCTCTGAGCCACAGTAATGATGCAAGATCTTATCCACGTCGCTCCGAGGGTATTCCGCATAGAGACGTGTACGCAGCGAGTCGAAGGTGTTCTCTGGGGTGCGCCAGTTTCTATAGACTGTATGCTCGTCTCTGCACTCTCCGCTGAGGAGAGTGATATTACGTTCTTTCATCCTTCGAGAAAAGTCTCCATCATTGATACGAGCAAACAGGTCTTGAGGGTAAAACTCGTCATCGGCAACAGGTCTGAACTCCGAGATCTTCATCTCCTGTTGGACGTCCAGAAACCGCTGGTACGGAAGTTCACGCAGCCTTGCTAACTTGGCAGCATCATCGAGATTGGAGTCGATACCGAGCCTGTCCACAAACTCATCGAACTGGGCCTGATGTTCGCCGAGGGTCTTGGGTCTGAGTCCTGGACCATTGGACAGCATGATCACTCTGCTGATGATGCGATCTGGAGTGGGGACTCTATATAGCTCATGAGCTAGCTGGTGGAACGTTGAGTATGCACCTGCCGAATACCCAGCAACAGTGATGTTATCGGGATCACCCAAGAAGCTTGCAATATGGCGATGCACCCACTCCAGAGCCATTCGTTGATCCCAGAGTCCCATGTTTCCAAAGCTTGTTTCATCGGTAGAGCCTTCGTCCGCAAAAGCATTTCCTGTTAGGAAGCCGAGTGCATTGAGTCGATATGCTGGAAGAACGACTATCGCTCGAAAGGCAGATTCGCCAAGCAGTGGCACCAGAGAAGACGGCTCCCAATTTGCAGTGCCCCATTGCAGAAATCCGCCGTGCAGGTAGAAGAATACTGGCCAGCCTTTGTTTGGTGCTTCACCAGCAGGTATCCAAATATTCAGGTGCAAGCAGTCCTCATCGAACAAGGATGAATCGACCGGGAGCCGACTGGGAGGCTGAGGACAAATCTTGCTACCGCCCGTGTGATGGCCGGGAAGTTCTTTGGTGCCGTAGCTGTAGCCGACGGGGAGTCTACGGGGGCGCCGAAAGCGATGGGGTCCTGTTGGAGGTAGAGCATAGGGAAGTCCTCCAAAGTAGTGGATAGCTGGGCTGTTGGCTGATGAGATCGTGAGCCCTTTCAGATAGCCAGCGGAACCTGCATTCAAAACGTGTATCTCTTCACTATACGTCATAATGTCTGGTTGGAAACAAAAATCGCGAATCGCTCGCTCTTGTTCGGCGAGTTCCTGAGTCTTGATGTGCTTCTTGCGATACAAAAGACACCTTCAATGTACTAGCTGTTGCGCTACCAAGCTGAGGATTATTTTACGTCCCCCGACAGCGGAGAGAAGTTGCGGTGATGCGTTCGAGATCCCCGCGGACACGCATCCGGGTGGGCTGCTCCACTGGCGGGGCGCGAGAGGGAGGGGATTTGCTTTGACCCGACCGCTCCCCGATCTCCCCGACCACATCTGGGATTACCATTCCAGTTCTCGTTATACTCAGCCAGGTGACGAGAATGGTATACTACAAAATCCGCAGATTATCATCGAGATGTGAGCTAGTGTTTCCACTAACATAGCTTTACTAACACGTTCGTATCCAATGGCTGTCAAACACCCTCGATCTGTTCTCTTCGAGGCACTTCGTGCCCATGACCAAGGCTCGATCGCCATTGTAGACTCTGCTTCTGGGAAGTGTGTCACTTACGCTTCTCTGTTGAAAGATGTCTCGAGTTTCAAGCATCAGTTGTTGCGAGATGTTGGCAGAGATGATATCTTTGGCGAGCGCGTGGCATTCATTGTAGAAAACAGTTACAACTATACTGGTCAGACTCTCATCCACTCAGTCAACCACTGTGTTCATTTGCTTACTTTGACCTAGTCACTCTCTTGGCAATCATTGCATGTAACGCTATTGCTGTGCCTTTGGCCATCTCCTTTCCTGCGTCTGAACTAAGACATATTATCAACCTCGCTCAGGCGAACGTCCTGCTGGCATCGGACAAATTCTTATCAAGGGCTAAGGAGATGATAGCTGAAGGCCTGGATTCCTCTCCAAGCCTCCACAATATCCAAGAGATCCTCGCCCGGTCCCAAGAGACTGACATGTGGTATCCTGACGTGCTTGATACCGCACAAGCTGGCATCATGTTGTTTACCTCTGGCACTACAGCCAAACCGAAAGGAGTAATGTTGTCTGACGCAACTCTGAGCGCTCAAGCACAGAGTTTGATGGAGGCATGGAGCTATAGACCTTCTGACCATCTGCTACATGTCTTACCTCTGCATCACATCAATGGCATAGTCAATGCCATCCTCACACCACTACTCAGTGGTGGCTGCATTGAGTTCATGTATCCTTTCGACGCAAAAAAAGTCTGGAGACGACTCGCCGCACCCTTCTTGGAGGATGCAGACGTTTTCATTGGGGGAAACATGTCCCCATACGGAAGCCCAATTTCGCCAATCACGTTTTTTACCGCTGTTCCTACCATCTGATCGCGTATGCTAGAAGCCTATTCATCGTTGTCCCCCAGGCTTCAGCCCGCAGGTAGGGAGGCAGTCTCCCGCCAGCATCTTCGGCTCACCATCTCTGGTTCTGCAGCATTACCCAAGCCCATCCGAGATGAGTGGACTGCGCTATCAGGTGGCAACATCCTGCTTGAGCGATATGGCATGACTGAAGTCGGTATGGCGCTCTCCTGCGGTCTAGATGATCAAGATCGCATCGATGGCTCTGTCGGCTGGCCTCTTCCATCAGTGCAAGTTCGTCTGGTAGAGACCGACGTTAACGGTGTCCAGACAGTGATTGAGCTCGGCCAGGAGTCTGATCCTATCTCGGGCGCAGAACGTCAAGGCGAAATACAGTTGTGCGGACCCACCGTGTTCGATGGTTACTGGGACGATCCGCTCACGACTGCGAAGGAGTTTACACAAGATGGCTGGTTCAAGACAGGCGACATCGCAATTCGCCGCCTCGTGAGCGGCTCCGGCCGAGGACAATCCGGCTCTTGGGCTCAGGGTCCAGCCTACTTCGTACAAGGTCGACAAAGCGCCGACATCATCAAGACCGGTGGAGAGAAAGTGTCTGCTCTGGAGATCGAGCGAGAGATCCTTTCTCTACCCGAAGTCAGAGAGGTCGCTGTACTCGGTCTTCCATCACAGATGTGGGGCCAAAAAGTTGTGGCTGTCGTCGTACTATCAAATGACATGCACGGTAAGCTAAGTTGGGAGCTGACAGATCTGCGAAGAAGTCTGAGAAGTCGTTTGGTTGGGTACAAGATCCCCCAGGATCTCGTCGTAGTGCCGACGATCAAAAGGAACGCGATGGGGAAGATCAACAAGAAAGAGCTTGCGCATGCCGTGTTCGGCGATGTCGAGAAGATCAGGAGGAGAAGCATAGTTGTGCGTGAGCAACGAATATTGCTAAGACAAGTTGTAGTGTAGATATGAAGATAGCTCGAATCCATGGACACGTTTCTGTTGTGTGCGAGAAAAACGGTACGTGTTAACGAGTTCCCGATTGGTGTATATTCTCTTCGAACAAGACTTCTGGGTATACTCATTCGACAATGATTGTGTCATGTTATATATACTCTCAATTGCTCGCGATTGGTCCACGTATCAGTCGCTCTACCTGTTGAGCAGCTCCCAACACTTTCTCCTCCTCAAATCTGCGACCTACGAGCTGGAGGCCAATATGATGATCATGCATAGTCTCGAGATCATATAGCTTCTGATTCCAATCATCATGGTCATTGCGTGGAACGTAGGCTCCATCCAGCTCGGCATCGATTGTCTTATCAACCCTCCCTGCAGGGAACGACAGCGCTGGGTAGTCGAGAAAATTGAACACTTTTGTATAGCTTACCCACCGACAGTGGCGATGAGGGACAGCGGTGTGTGGCATTGTCGGAATGAGTAACACATCAACAGGTCGTCCGGATGCCGATCGTATGCTGTGCCACTGGTCATGATATGCTTGTTGTGCGGCCACTTTCCTCTTATTCAATTGCCAATATTGATAGACAGAGATTGGAGGGCCGCGGTCGACAAAGGCTTGTACATGCGGCACGAACGGTTCACCTCCTTCTGCAATGGCGGACCGAACATCCTCACCTCCGTCCGCGGTGTAGTATTCGTCCTGTCATGGTCAGAGATCAGTTCACTTCCACACTTGAGAACGACGTACCATGATTGCGATGCATTTGCTATGTAGCGATGTGTCCCATTCCACAACTTCATGACCTGCGCCTTGTAACTTTGCTACAGTCTCGCGGAATACTCGTGCAATCGGCGGATGCACTTTGACAACCCCATCATCCGGTATCACGCCAATGACAAGCGATTTGGTTGATGAGTCCTCGGAGACAACGCTCTTCCAAGGCATAGGAGGTAGTTGTGAATCGAGTAGCCACGGCTCTGCTTCAATAACAAGTTTTGTAACGAGGATCATAGAACTCAAAGATCGAGTCATTGGACCGACAGCTGACGGTACGTGCTGCTGACCTTCCAAGGATACTTCGACGCCTCGATAAGACATACGTCCGCTCTGTTGTGAACATCAGCCATGCGTAATTCGACTACCGACACATGTTCTCACACTGGGTTTGAGACCCCAAAGGCCATTCATATGGCTGGGTATACGGATAGAACCGCCGATATCAGTTCCCCATCCAATTAATGAGCCATGCGAAGCCAAGAGCGCTGCTTCTCCACCCGAGGAGCCTCCAGGGGTATAGTCGGGATTCATTGGGTGAGTTGTCAGTCCCCACAAAGGGTTCTCAGTTTCGCACCACTGGTAGATATCAGCATCCACTTTAGCATTGTCCATCTGTCTTTGGTACCATGATACTCTGTGGCAGATTCGTCTTTGCAAGCACAATCGCACCAAGTCCCTGTAAGATATCCACAAGGAGAGCGTCAGTACTTGCTGGCTTGCCTGCGCGACCAACATAACCCAGGGTCGAATCCAATCCTTTCAGGTTGAACTGGTCCTTAAGCGAGATGGGAACGCCGTGGAGCGGACCAGCAAGTTGGCCATGATCCATCAGATAATCGTCAAGACGCTTTGCCTGCATCAGGGCTTGATCAAAGCATATCTCGGTGAGGCAGTTTGTCTTGATCGCAGTATCAGTATGTGGTATATTCAGCTGCTCTCCAACTCACTGACCTTCTCTTGTGCTTGACAGGCTCTTGTCCGACATCAGCCTCAGTGACGGTGAAATAGTTAGAGACTCACCGAGAGATGTAGGCCCCTATGACATCTTGCGCCGAGAAGTGACCCGACTCCAGCCGCTGCGTCAGGTCCTTAACATTGTCGATGGCCGTGATATCTGATAGCTTGTCCGGTTCATTTCGATGATAGTGCTGAATTGCTGCGTCGCGAACAGCGAGTTTTGCCGCAACGACTTCCTGCCAGGGTAGACTCATGCTGATGAGGATGAACAGAAGGTATTTTCTTGATTTTTTTTAGAGCCTCTGCTCTACGTGACTGGATTGATCAAGCTCTTGGTGCCATTGTTCACGTCGCCGACGTGTCGAGATAAGGTCAGCTCCGGGCTCAGCGGGTCGCGAGACGGGGCTGCCGAGGCGTTTCCGGTTTTTCCGCGAAGTCAACTTGTCCTTACATTTTGTGTTGACCCCACAGATTCAACACGTGCATCCAAATATAATGTATCCGACGTTCATATGAAGTTGTGTTATCAAGGTAAGCGCTGTGGCGTTCGTAAACTGCAAGCCCTCGGGTTGACTCATCCGGATAAGATCACGAAAGTCCGTCCTAAATCCTTTGCCTTATCCTTGAACATTGTTAAAAAGCTCGCAGCCTTCCAACACTCGGCGATTCGAAACACTTCGCGAAATTTTCGAGCGTCATCCTCACTTTCTGCACGATCAAGTTTCCATGGATCCAGTTCTCGCTAAACCGACCAGCGCTTGCTGCGTCACCGACGACTCGTCATATCACTCCGACGACCCTCAGTCGAAACTGCAGCAGATTGGTGGAGTAGAAACCTATGTTTCTACCCCAGATGCTGCTAAATCCAATGGCAATATCCTGCTGTTCTTCCCAGATGCGTTTGGGCTGTGTGCGAAAAATTACCTCGTAATGGACACGTTTGCCGCCCTCGGGTATCTGGTTCTGGGCGTCGACTACTTCATGGGCGTACGCATAAGCATTCTTGCGCCCAGTACATGTGTATCCTAGCTGACGGATCTTGCGATTATAGGATTCAGTGTTAAAGCATACAACAAACCCACTGAACGATCCGACTTTCGATCTGAAGACGTGGAGCCAGAGACATTACAAGTCTTCTGAAGAAGTCGCTGAGAAATGGGTGGCAGAGGTTTCCTCCAGGTATGGGAACAAGGAAGGTGTCAAGTTTGCATGTGTCGGATACTGGTGAGTTTTTGATGTCTCGCAGGGCGGTACGATCTTTTAATTGGTTTAGCTGGGGTGGTCGCTTTGTCTGTCAACAACTGTCGAAGAACGGCATCTGCAGTGTAGGAGCCATGGCTCATCCATCTTTCATGAACGAAAGTAATGTTTCCGGAGTCGCTGGTGAGTACAACAGCAAGGACGTTATGGACTTGAGACTGATTCAGCCGTCAAACAGCTCCTGTGTATATTGTCGCGCCAAACAAGGATTCACTCTTCATGCCTGAGCAACGCACTAGGACCGTGGAGATTCTGGCGAACAACGAACAGCAGTTCAACATGCAGATAATCTCCGGCGTCAGTCATGGCTTCGCAGTAAGTCTCTCTTCTCATCAATATGCGATATCGAACACTGGTACTGACCGACTCAGACGCGGAGTCATCCAGATGATCCATTGGCAGATTGGGCATCGAGAAAGGTTTTTGAAAGCTTCGCTGGATGGTTTGATTTCTGGTTGTCGCATAAGGGCCAGATTGCGTAGGAAACTACGGACCGCGACTGAACACCGTACAAGGTCTGAACGGGTCTGTCACTGTGATGCGTACAGGTCATAGAGCTTGTGAGTCGCTGATACATAGAAGCGTTCTCAGAATGTGACTCGGTGTGTACCAATGACTCAATTTAGTGTCTGACTATCATCAGAATTCAACTTGTACGTCAATGGCTGTTCACATCCAGCGTTCATTAATCGGTATCGTGGCTGTTCATTCATCTGTGCTGTTGTGGCAGTTGAGTTGGGAAAGCAACGCGCGAGCTGGCTAAAAGGTGGGGCACGGTATACAGTTTATTCGATGACGCGGGCGTTGGGACTAACGGCTCGCCCAGACCTGGTCTTTGGGAAACGTCTGTTCCTTCGAGCGGTTTGTGTCTCAAGTCCGTGCGGACTGAGTTAAAGAGGATGGGCTGCCGTCCGTGATTTTCTGATCTGCGATCATCTCCTGCCGAGCCATGACTCCTGGTGATGTTATCGCGACCATCACCTATGTCTGTTTAGCGGTTTCGTGTGTGTCTGTGTCCTTGAGGATAGTAGTCAGGTACAAATGGCTTGACGCTGGACTTAGGTTGGATGATTGGTTCATGATTGCAGCGCTGGTGAGTTCGTTCTACTCCTAAGATCATGCAGCCAGTCATCTTTATGCTTAGACCACGATTGAAAGCTGCTAACCCATTGTCGAATGCAGGGATGGTACCTTTTCTTCTGCGCTTTCATCATAACCCTTACAATCATCGAAAACCGAAATTCTGTCTTGACCGAACCCGTCGCCAACTTATTTTTACTAGTGAGCCTTGGAACCCTTCTTAACAAACCTTCCGACATACACTGACAGATGATATCTCAAGATTCTTGCTTTGGCGGAAGCTATGTTCATGCTCACGTCCATCGCGCTGAAGTTCTCGTTGATGATCTTCTTTCGCCAGTTTATCTTTGAGCGCACACAACGCAATCTTATGACACTCGTAACGGCATTCTATTGCATCATCTCAGCAGCAAGCTTCTTCCTCGCTATCTTTCCATGTGGTGCGCCTATTCATTTAGCCAGAAAACGAATCGAAAATCAGTGCGTGCCGCCGGCCATCTGGAATGGTCTCCTGTACACCCACGGTACCACTTCAGCGCTTTCAGATTGGATCTTCGCTTTGTTGCCGATACTGGTCCTATGGAAATCATCTATGCCAGCGAGGACAAAGTTTGGAGTGACCTTGCTCATGGTTCTGGCGGTCTGTGGATCGCTGTGCGCGGTATTAAGAACAATATATACTGGGTCGCTGGATTTCGACGAACGCGACTACGACGCCGACAACGAGTCGAACTATTACCATACCACTGCTTTGGTTTTCAATGTGGCAGTGCTGGAGATGGGAATTGGGATTACGGCAGCTTCTGTAGCTTGTCTGATGCCCTTGTTCAGGCAATGTGCAGGGTGGGGCCGGCGACATCTGACTGTAAGGTCTCCACGGAATGATCTTGAGGGAAGGGATGAGGAAGGTGTTGTGATGACTATGGGCGATACAAGCTCGAAACAAGGGAGGAAATGCAGCTTTTCTCGTCTCTACGGTGAATCGTCACGGTCTGGAAACCTAGACATGGAAATGTTGGGCATCCTGCCCTCTCTCAATTCGTCGACAGGAGAGGTCACGGGTGAAGTTTCTCACGAGGCCGAAGTGCTTGATCATCAAAAGAGTAGCTTCAGAAACGTAGAGATCGTACCTTAGGTCATGATGCGTGGTCCTTCTTATCACAGCCGTCCCAAACCTCCAAGATTCTGCTGTTACCACCGCTAAGGTACTACCCACCCCTGGCTTTATCGCCACTCAGACCATCGAAACCCGCCCCGAGGCAGCCACGCAAGCGACTAAGACCGATAGGCTGACCGATGAGGCATTCGAGCGGTGAGGAATTTGGTGAGGATGAGCGAGATTGACTCACTAAGTCTGTCTGATTCGATCGAGTCAAGCAGATTCTCAACTTCGATGAGTCTACGTCAAGGCGCTTCGCAGCGGTTGGTCCATAAGTAATCTTGCTTGACAACAGCGCTACCTAATCGGAACTCCGAGAACATACCATCGTCAAAGTATTCGATTTAGCTGCTAGCAGCTTCATCAAGACTGATTCTCTCTCAGACATCGTCTTCGTCCAGTCCACCGTCTGCAAGTGGCTCTTGACCTGTTGCTGGAGGCTAGACAAACTGTCTTCGTTCCAATCGAAACGATGCAGAAGTATGTCCTCCTCCCAACCCCTGATGGCTGGACCAAGTCGATCGATGCGGTTGTCAAAGCCCTCAGATCCTCCGCCACCTCCCAAAGCGTTGGTTGTAATTGGACCTGTAAGTGCCCAGCGCAGCCCAGGTCCTGATGTCACCGCCGCATCTAGATCCACCGCCGAAACAATCCCACGACTAACAAGACTGTAGGCCTCGTTGTTGATCGCAGCTTGGAGGCGGTTTGCGACGAATCCAGGAATCTCTTGCCGGAGATGTATAGGTCTCTTGCCTAGAAATCTGTAGAAGTCCAAGGTAGTCTCGATAGTTTCAGGACTGGTAGAAGGGTGAGGAACAACCTCAACTAGAGGTATCAGGTGTGGAGGGTTGAAAGGATGTCCGACAAGAACTCGACTAGGATCATTCTGGCAGCGCCCGATGAAAGCTGAAGATGGTAGACCAGAGGACGAGGATGCAATGACCACACCCCTTCTGGTATGCTTATCGAGTGTCTCAAATAGGCCCTGCTTCCATTCAACACGCTCCGGTCCGTTCTGCAAGAGGAATTCGCTCGTTAGCACTGCAGAGTCAAACCAGAATAGCAACATCAAGTCGCAATGAACTCACTTCTTGTACAAAATCGGCTTCTGCCAGTCTCGGAACCACATCCTCCACAAACTCGTAGTTCTTTGCAAGCTCAGGATAGTCCGTCGCAGCTACCGAAGGCCAAGCATCTGATAGGTACTGTTCGAATCGTTCTTGTGCGTCTTCAGCAGGATCGGTGATAATGACTTTGAGGCCCCGTGAGAGGAAGAGCACCGCCCAGCTCATTCCAATCACACCACAACCAATGACAACAACTGTACGAATATTTTGTGACATGATTGGAGGAGGTGCCACAGAAGAGTCCAGAGATATCCACGACACACAATCTTGCAAGCAGCGAACTACAAGTCGAGCGCATCGAGTTTACATATCTACCCTCATCCATGAAGATGTGTTGTTTGGTATCAGGACTCTGCACGGATGTATATCGGTAAGGCGGAAGTAGGTAACCGTCAACGTAACAAGCATTGTGGCAGCAGTATCGTGTCGGCTGAGTTGCCCCGGGCTCCCCGGTGAGGGGTCGACCGCAGCAAGATCAGTCAGCTCACTGTGGGGGAGCAGACCTCGACGGCGATACCCAGACTGTGTAGAATTACTATCTTTAATATATGCTGCTTGGCCCATATATACAAGTCTTTGTAAGCCACATAGCGTCGTAGGGCCTGATCGATTCTCCATTCTTGCTTCGAGAACTTGCTTCGAGAACTCGCTTCGAGAACCCATTTCCTGCCACGCACAGCAGTCATGGCGGTCAAAACAACCACAACGACTACCGAGGAGAGCTATGGACCAGGGACATACGTCGATACAAACTTCTCACCCTTGCCTGAAGAGTGCAAACGTCTCTTGCGGCTGTTCGCTGCAAGAACGCCCGGATTTACCACGGATGAGACTCTACTCGAAGGGGTACAATTTGTTGGTGATGCCCTACCGTGCATTCCTGGACCAATCAAGTCGCAAGCTGTTACAGCAGTCTTGCATGCTATGGTCGGCATTGTCGGCTTAGAGATCCTCCATCTTCGTGGCAGTACCAGCAGCATTACTACTCATGTAGACACGAATCATGCGGGTCTCTATCCGGCGACACCAGCCCTGGTTCACATCGATGGCCAGACTGGTCCCGCTGTTATCAAAATGCCGACCGTCCCGCAGTGGGACAAAGATCGCCAATCTGGTTCATCACTGGTGTATCGTGCGACAGCTATCTACGAGACAGCCGACAAAGGCGTCTGGTATCAACTTCACGGCTCGCTGGACTCATGGAAGATGCTGGCTCTTCTCGGTATCGGCAAGGAACTCGATTCGAAGATCACTTCCGATGATGCGGCTTACGATTTGATTCAACAGCGTGTCCGCACGTACCGAGCACTGGAGATTGAGCAGCTGATGCTTCAGAACGGTCTCTCTGGAAACATCGTTCACTCTCCCAAGAGTTGGCTCGAGACCGAGATGGGGAAGGCTCTGGCTCGTCATCCGTTGATCAACTACTCCCGCCAATTAGCATGTCCAGACCTTCCTCCAACTGAATTCGCTGCAACCGCAGATATACGACCACTGGCAGGAATCAAAGTGGTGGAGTTGACCCGTATCATTGCAGGAGCCGCTGCGGGTGCTGCACTGTCATCCCTGGGTGCTGAAGTGATACGTGTAAACTCATCCAAGCTCAAGGACTATACTCCGGCACAACCCTCGTCTCTGATGGCAGGCAAGACAACAATTGACCTAGACCTGGAAGATCCTGCCGACCATGCAAGACTCCTTGCCCTCTTCGAACAAGCGGACGTTATTCTGCAGGGGTATCGTCTCGGATCACTCGATCGTCGTGGTTTTGGTTTGGACGCTGCTCTGGAAATGGCCAACAATCGCGGGAAAGGCATTGTGTATGTCGATGAGAACTGTTATGGACCTGACGGATATTATGCAGAGCGACCAGGCTGGCAGCAAGTCGCAGACGCTGCGGCAGGAAGCTCATACATTATGGGTCAGGCTTTTGGCTGCCCACCAGGTCAAGGCGTCCTACCGAGTCTTCCTATCTCAGACATGTCGACGGGTATTCTGACAGCGTTGACCATCATGTGTGCTATCAGGGATCGTGCTAAGTTCGGCGGTTCATATCACGGTCACGCTGCGCTGACCGGTTACAACATGGCAACACTGGACCCTGAAGTCGGACTCTACCAACGTGAGGTTGTACAAAAGATCCAAGACAAGTATCAGTTCGCTCCTTGGTCCAGCGATATTCACGTCGCGCCTTTGTACTATCAGATCTTGAAAGCTTGGGGCCAGAAGAGCGACCTGATAGAGAACGAGAAGTACTACAACCATTTCTCAGACTCTGTGTTTGGAGACGATCTTCGCGTTCTGGCGCCGATCGTCAAGTATGATGATGAAGAACTCACGCCGAGATGGACATCGCCCCCTGTGCCCTTTTGTCATCACAAGTATAGATTCTTCTTAGATACATGATCACAAAATTATATGACTTTCATGTCACCATCAGATGACGCGTTGGGCGTAACAAGTTGTGGTCACTTCACATTGCCGTTCACGTAAGATGTATAATCATAACATAAGACCCCGTAGAGCCACTGCCACTGTTGGCATTTTCACGTAGAGCTGCTGACTTTGATCTCAGACCAGTTGAGACATCAGTATCCCCATAAAGGCGGTGTCGAAAGACTCTCCACAACGATAAGTGGGTCTCGTGCTGTCCCTCGTAATGCAAGGTGAAGTACCTGCTTATCTACGTCGGTCAATGTATTGTGGAGTAATGGTCCACTCCTTCAGTCGATGCGGGGTTCCTCCGGGGACCACGGCTCGAGGCCGGATGACGAGGCCAGGATTGAGTCTTGAGGAAGGGCCGACTATCAAGGGTAGAAAAGAGCTTAGTGAAATGTGGGGATGACAACCGATAGCGCGAACAGATATCATGGGCTAGTCTGCTACTTCTGTCGAATCGGACTTGACAATGCGATAACCTCGAAACCTACTCATTTCTTTAGCTAACAGATTGAGTACTCTAGTACCTCCGCGTGGTTTCCCCGGACAAGCCACGATAGAGTCGCGACTCTTGTCGGTAGTCGATGGTGTTTGAGCCTCATCGAGAAAGACAGCCTCCTAGAAACCGTTCCTCCCATCCTGGAGTCTGATGCAGACTCAAGTGTATAAAGACGTCGCCCGTCTCTTCTTCACTCCATATTCACACTCTCAAGTCACATCAAACACATCACAATGTCAACGCTCGAGCACCAATCACCACACTTTGCTGTGCCCGGTACCGTTCAGCTTGTCGACATTGACCACACATTGAATGTTCGACATGCCGGCAATGGCGACGTGGTCTTAGTGCCAGCTCCCTCAGACGATCCTGAAGATCCGCTCAACTGGTCTCCACGACGGAAACTGCGTTCCATCGCGTGTGTGATGGCGTGAGTGGCGAGATGTCCCAAAGTATCGACAAGACGACTGACGATCGTAGGTATACGTGGTTCAAGGGTTTGTCTTCTGCGACCGTCTATGCAGTAGCCGTACCCCTGTCAAAGGAAACGGGCATCCCAGTCAAGACCTTGAACCAGGGCACTGGCTACATGTTCTTACTCCTTGGCTGGGGACTACTGTTCTGGCAACCCTTCGCTCTTCGTTACGGCAAGCGCATAACCTATCTTCTATCTATCCTTGGAACCATTGCTACCGGCGTATGGGCGTACGTCAAACCGCCCCCTTGTTCTCTTCGTCTCCGCCCATCTTCTGACATTGTATAGCCCACACATCAGATCTGAAGGTGAATGGCTGGCACGATGCATCATTCAGGGGTTCTTTGGCGCCCCTATCGAAGGTCTACCTGAGACTTCCGTCACAGACATTGTATGTATCGTTCAGTATCTACTTCAAGGCAATATGCTGATGGGATCTTCTAGTACTTTACCCATCAGAGAGGCTTCTACATGGCCATTTACTCTCTTGCAATTGCCGGAGCCAGTTACTTCGGTCCTGTCATCAGTGGTTTGATTTCGCAATATGCCGGGTACATCTGGGTCTTCTACATTCCTGCCATGTTCCTCGCGGTCGTTTTCATCGTCCTGTTCTTCGCCATGGAAGAGACGAACTATATACGACAATACTCCGGCACGACTACACCTGAAGACTCCGAGTCTATCTCGTTAGACGGAACTCCAGACATCGCTACAGGCAAGCAAAGCAGTACCTCTAGAGTTGTTCCCGCTACCCGGATAATGTCTACTGGTGTTGGTCAAGTTCACCGTCCCAAGAAGAGTTATTGGCAAAAGATGTCGCTGTGGACCCCAACACCAGGCCCCAGTATACCACAATCGGCACTTAGAGGTCTACGATTCCTCGGATGGCCGGTCATATTGTACTCTGGTTTCTCCTATGGATCATACTTGATCTGGTCAAACATGCTCAACGGAACAATCTCGCTCATCTTGACTAAACCACCTTACAACTTCAGCACATCACAGGTCGGACTCAGTTACTTGTCTGGCTGTCTGGGAGTCCTTCTTGGTGGTCTGGCGTTTGGCAAAGTCAGCGACTGGCTGGCCTTGAAGCTTGCGCGCCGCAACAACGGTATCATGGAGCCCGAGCATCGTCTTTGGCCTTTCTGCGTCACCATGGTTCTCGTTCCCGCAGCTTTGATTCTTTGGGGAGTCGGAGCAGCTCACCGTAAGTCACAATAGCTTCTTGAGCATTTCGTTGGAAGAATTAAAAAGCTAACTGCTGTCAGACATCCACTGGTCTGGCTTGATCGTCGCATTTGGCCTCGTAGCCTTTGGCGTCGCACTCAGTGTCTCCATTTCGGTCAACTATATGGTCGACAGCTATCATGATATCAGTGGCGACGCCATCACAACAATCATGCTGGTTCGTAACACCATGTCCTTTGCGATTGGCTATGGGTAAGTTGAAACCACACTTGACTCACTTTTCCAAGAAGACAGCGAGCTAACATAACTGTAGCGTGACTCCTTGGGTTACAGACCTTGGCACACAAAAGTGCTTCATCTCTGCCGCTTGTGTCAGTATCGCGACCTCAGCAGTAGCCTTCATCTTCCTCAAGTGGGGCAAGAAGTTCCGTGAGCGCAGCGCAAATTCGTACTACAACTTGGTTGACAAGCGAGCTGGCTAGGCAAGAATTGGATCCTGATCTCAAGAGTTGGGCAACGGTGCGAGGAGATGATTCGAACGAAAGTGATGACAAGGACGACAGGGAAAGACATTCATCTGTATAGTTCTGAATAATACAAGGAGTTTTGTAATCAAGGATAATGCTTCTGACTCAAGCCGGCCACGCCTAGTTTCACCTGAGCCCCCGAACGATATCAAACATGTCTAGTTTGAACTTCGTGCGTACGTCTCTCGTGGACACCGTTGTTCTCATCTATAAGTAGCATACTTTAATTCAGCGAGGTATGACCTGTTATTTTGTATGCGTACATCAAATCTCAACTGTACGTTGATGCGCTAATCCTTTTTATGATCTGCTATGTAACAAGTAGGACAGGGTTGACCTGCCAGCGAACTGATTGAGCCTCGAGAGCCTCAACTTCTCGCTATGCGTACAAGCAACATAAACTGATATACGAATAGGAAGAATTTTGGCCCATGGCTTTGACCAAGCTGATTACCCCAGACGGTGCGATGCAAAGACATAGGTGAGAGGAGTGAGGATGGTGTGCGAGAGGAAGTAGTGGTTTGAGATGCGACGGTGGGACGCGCCAGACTTAATGTGGCGCGTTATATTTTTTGGGCAAGCGTCCTTTGTCCGCTAAAGCTCGAGGATAAATGCTGGAGTTGCTGAATTAACCGACGGCCGAGATTGATTATACGGATATTGCGGCACAAGAGTGTTCTTATCAGTCACCTCCTATCGCAGCATTAAAGCGACATGAGTTAATAATAGGACACGATCGAGCAGACACATACATATGTCAAGATCTGCTACACTCTCACACAGAGACACGACATTTCAGTCATGTCAAACTCGACGTGGCTGTCCGATGCGACGATGCGCTGCGATCCACACGCGTTTGGCCCCGCTAGCTGCGACGGCAGCTTCGACTTTACATTGCTATTCGAACAAACCATTTTGTCAATCGCTCCTTCCGCCATCTTTCTGTGCTGCTTACCCGCAAGCCTGTTCAAGCTACATCGAGTGGCACCCAAATTCCAAGCGTCCTACATTCGGAATTTGAAGCTGGTGAATACTCGCGCATCTCGAGACTCATCGCAGAACTCAATTGACCATCATTTCAGATCGTTGCATCTCTTCTTGTGGCTACTCAGATCTCTCTGTTAGCGTTCTGGACGACTCGAAATGCTTTGACGACTTCGGCGACGGTGCCTGCCACATGTCTTGGACTCCTCGTGGCTCTGGCCGTGACGGTCCTCTCAGCACAATCGCATATGCGATCGGTCCGGCCATCCTCACTCTTGACTGTCTACCTTCTGTTCTCGTGTTTATTTGACGCAGTTCAAGTGCGTACGCTATTTATTAGTCATGCTGAGAAAGTCATCCCAAGCCTCTTGTCTCTGTCAATCGCTTTGAGACTGGTGCTTTTGACGATTGAGTGCCGAAACAAGAGGCCTTGGCTTCACGTTAAATGTCGAACTCTCCCTCCAGAGGCTACCGCCGGAGTCGTGAGCAGAAGCATACTATGGTGGCTCAATCCGCTTTTCCTGGACGGTACGCGAACCTTGTTGAGTCAGGATCGATTGTATGCTATCGATCCGGAATTGGAATCTCGAAAGACCGGCCAAAAACTGGAGACCACTTTTGAGAAAGAGCGTTTGCGGTCTCAGAAGAAGACAGATTCGTCAGCTGGTCCATCGTCAATCTGGAGTCTGCCTAGGGCTTGTTTCTACTGCTTATGGACTAGCATCGCAGCCATGATTCCCACCAGACTGGCTCTGATTGGTTTTACATATGGACAAACTTTCTTGTTCACGCGCGCCATCAACTACCTCAGCGAACAAAAGAACGCCAATAGCGCAAACATGGGTTACGGACTCATCGCCGCGACGTTCATCATCTACGTCGGCATAGCCGTGAGTGAGAACGTGTTCTTCTCGATGAGCTTGATGTCTAATCCGGTTGACAGGTTTCTAATGCTCTCTATCAACAGCAGATATCTCGGATCATGACAAAATTGAGAGGTGCTCTGATCTCATTGATCTACAATCGAATCCTTGTCATCTCCGACGGCGCCAGCAGGGATGGTGCTGCATTGACGTTGATATCCAGTGGTCGGTCTCGATATGTATGTCCTCTATGCGTCACTTATCTGACATGTGCTTAATAGATGTCGATATCATCATACGAGTTCTCGGAGAGCTTAATGAGTCTTGGGCCAGACTGATCGAAGTGGCAGTGGGCATTGGCCTTTTGTCCCGACAAGTTGGTGCAGTATGTGTCGTTCCTATAATCCTTACAGTCATCTCTACCCAAGCACAAGGCTGGGTTTCCAGACGCATAGGATCAAGAAGAAAAGATTGGAATACTGCAACCCAAAAGCGTGTCAACACCACAGCAGCGGTACTCGGCTCCATTCAGTCTGTCAAGATGTCAGGTTAGTAGCGACCAGGATTGTTCTCGGATATCGTTGACTCATATCTCAGGCTTCATGAATCCCGCTTCAGAACTGCTTCACTCGTTGAGACTCAAGGAGCTGGATATGCTTGCAGCACTATCTCGGTTCATCATTGGTTTGAACGCAATTGGTCAGTACAATCGCAAAGCACCACCCACGTGGAATATTGACGAAGCCAGCTGTGATACCGTCCATATGGTCGCCCGTTTCGACATTCATCGTCTACGCTATCAGAGCACATGTCGACGGCTCAGCAGGTTTAGACATATCGCAAGCCTTCACCTCGATGGCCCTGCTGAGCTTGGTGACCACACCCACAGCGAAGCTGCTCACCATCATGCCTCTGTGGGCTCAAGCACTGGGATGCTTCGAACGATTACAGCAATACTTCGGGCTCCCTGTTTACGACTGTCGATCTTTCTCAAGCGCCTCGAATAGTGAGGCGCAGGATACAGACATCGAGATGTCAGTACTCCGAAGGGCGAGAGACCAAGCACGCGCTATCGCTTGTACCAACACGGATATCGCATTGTCGGCTGGAGGTCCCGTGATTCTAAAGGATCTTACATTCGAGGCTCGACTAGGATCTCTGACTGTTGTCACTGGCCCGACTGGATCTGGCAAGACGACTCTGTTGAAAACACTCCTCGGCGAGACACTTCTCCTCAAAGGCCAAGTTACCGTTCCTTCGATGAGTATATCTTATTGCACTCAGACACCATGGATGACCAATACAACTATCAAGGAGTTCATCACCGGCCCGACAAATGGTGTAAGACCGACCATGGAGACTTGGTACGCTCTGGTGGTCTATAGTTGTGATCTCGCCAAAGACATCGCGAGTATGCCAGATGGTGACGACACCCGACTTGGCAGTAAAGGCGTGTCGTTGTCTGGAGGGCAAAGGGCCAGACTTGCACTTGCTCGAGCTGTATATGCGCGAAGGGACATCGTACTTCTTGACGATATATTCAGTGCGCTTGATTCAAATACCGAGGAAAACATCACCAGTCGTCTACTGGGTCAACATGGCCTGTTCCGGGAACTTGGAACTACGGTCCTCCTGGTAACTCATTCGCAAAAAGCCACAGCCGCTGCTGATCATGTTTTGACACTCACACAAGATGGCCGTATCGCGTATCAAGGAAGCCCAAGTCCGTTACAAAAGACTGAGTCATACAGCCTACACAATAGATCTCATTCTGACAACGCAGATGCGAACGTTGTACAAACGCCGAATATCAAAGCACCCAAGGGCCCATCGGCAGAAGACAAAGAGGATCTCAAGAGAAGAACTGGAGACTGGTCGATCTACAAATTCTACTTCGGCAACTTTCAGAAGAGATATCTGGCGATGTTCGTAGCTTGTTCTGTAGGTGCCGCTTTCAGCTCGAGATTTTCTCAAATCTTGTTGAAGTGGTGGACAGCAGATGGAGGTTCAAATCTCGGCATGTATCTCTCGATCTATGCTCTACTCGCTCTAGCCCAGACTTGCTTCAGTAACCTCAACATGTGGGTTGTGTTTTTGAAGATGATACCAAGTTCTGCGATCAACATGCACCGTACGCTTCTGGCGACGGTTGCAGGAGCAGCTTCCTCGGTGTTCTACAATACCGACAGTGGTGCTATATTGAACAGGTTCGCACAGGATATGTACCTGGTTATCGGTGCGTTGCCCACTTCGCTCATTGCGACGGGAAATACACTATGTGAGACAATAGCTTCTCTGGCGATGATCTCGACTGGAGCAAGCTATATGGGTATCACAATACCTTTCGTCATGATTGCGATATTCTTGATACAGAAAGTCTATCTTCACACCTCTCGTCAGCTGCGTCTCATTGAGATCGAAGCCCGAGGCCCAATTTATTCTCACTTCCTCGAGACACTCGACGGCGTAGTCACAATTCGCGCTTTCGGATGGCAAGAAGATGCGAAAGAGGCACATCTCAAACTACTGGACGTCGCTCAATCTCCATACTACTTACTATCTTGCATCCAACGGTGGTTGAAGCTAGTCTTGGACCTCATTGTGGCGGCACTTGCAGTCATCGTCGTCGCTCTGGCGGTTTCTCAAAGAGGCACGACGTCGGCAGGCTTGCTTGGAGTAGCATTGACCAACGTTCTTGGATTCAGCCAATCGCTCACTCGTCTTGTCACTGAATGGACGACTCTCGAGACATCACTAGGTGCCATCTCACGGGTCCGCTCCTTTGCCGCAGCCACACAGCAAGAAAGCCCACCGGAAAATGCAACAACTTCTGTGGAAAGCGCGACTGAAAGCGAATTTGTGACTAAAGGAGAAGTCGTGTTCTCGGGAGTTTACGCGAAATACACCGATGAGCCCGGCTCATACGATCTACACGATATAAACTTCACAATTCCTCCGGGCACAAAAGTCGCAATCTGCGGTCGTACAGGCAGTGGCAAGTCGAGTTTGATGAACGCACTCTTCCGTCTTCTTCCACTCCGACACGGTAGCATTCTCGTTGATGGTGTCGATATCAACAGCGTCGACCCAGAGATCGTTCGCCGAAGTATAATCGCCATCCCACAGCAACCTTTTCTTCTGCCTGGAACAACAAGACTGAACCTCGATCCTGACAGTCAATCTAGCGACACAGAGCTCAACTCCGCACTGGAAAAAGTTGGTCTGTTCGATCTGGTCAAAGAGCGCGGCGGCCTCGATGCAGACATCGATCAACAGACTCTTAGTCAAGGCCAGTCACAACTACTGTGCTTGGCGAGAGCCTTGTTGCGAAAGAGCAAATTGGTGGTCCTTGATGAAGCCACAAGCAGTCTAGACTCTGAGACCGATGATGTTATTCGCGAGGTTCTGCGTACTAACTTTGCGGATTGTACTGTCGTGTCTATTGCACATAGGGTAAGTGCAGAGAAAGTACAACGAGTCGTTACCAGAAAGCTAATTTTTGACAAGGAAGCAACGATGGTTGAGTCAGATATGGTTATCAAGATGGACGCAGGACATGTCTCTGCGATTGGCAAGCCAAGTGAATTGCTCCGAAGAGTGGAAACAGGATCTCTGTCCTGTCTAAGCTAATCTCAGTGCAGCGGCAACTCCTTCTCTTTCCTCTCTGCTTAACTCAATCCCAAATATCTTTTCCAGCGACTCTATGCGCTCCTCCTCCGTCGCACACTCTCTAACAACCTTGCGCTCGGCTCCAATACTCTCTCTGATAGTCTCCTTGAACAGAGTGATACTGCCGACAATCTTGTCCTGCTCCATGATCATCTTCGTGGCCGTGACATTGCGGGTGAAGAACGAATTGCTATGTGTCGATGTAAACCAAGACATGACCTCGTAGTCCTGAGGCAAGAATTCAGTCTCAGTAAAGCAATACGTGGGGATCCACTTGTTGTCTGCTCCACGAGAAGGATCATAGCAAACATCATAGCACCACATTTTCGGTGCATCCGGACCGCTTGCATACGACTCAGCAATAGCTCGTTGCTGGATGCGGATCTTCCTAGGCGCGATGCTGGTGTTTTCGTAGTTGTCGCGTAGTGGATATGGCAAGTTTGGTCCCATGGCTCCCATGCCCACATCAACCACATACCATCCATCATCATCAAAGCGGACAAGATTGAGCATATGGTTCAATCCGTCGTAGGTTGCAGCCTGATTCTGACGAACCTCTGGGTAAGGACTCATAGCTCTCGACACTCGGCCTCCGCAATTGCGAACTTGGTAACCCAGCGAACGCAGCACCGTTGCGAAGAAACTATTGTTCTCCATACAACGACCGCCGCGTCGCTTCTTGACGAACCAAGTGTATAACTCAGATAAATTGAGTGTGACTTTCTTGTTGGCTGAGTAATGCAGTATGAGATTCTCAAACGGCACATTGCAAGTGTGGTGGCGGCATAGTGCCTCTAGCAATGGAAGTCCTTGCTCCTTTGTTCTTGCGAGAGATGCGTTCGACAGCACAGAATCGTAATGATGCTGGGGAAGCTCGATGCGCGCGAAATAATCCAGTAGCTCGGCTTTGCTGTATTGTCTACGTTTTGACTCCTCGGGCAGCTGAGTGAGGGAAGTCAGATCTTCGCTCATGATATGGTTCGAGAAAAGCTAGACAGTTGAAGTGTGGAAGATGTGGTCACAAAGCCAGGGGGATTCGGTTTAATCAGATTTCAAATTCTGATTTTGAGATGGAGCAAGCAATCGTCCGTATATGAAGCAGTGACTGGAGCGATGAGCCTGCGATCGAGCGTTGCGCCCGAGAAGCTTGAAGTGAAGCTCGGACGCCTTTGGAAGTGGGCCCGTCGGGGAGGATGTCCCGGGATACCCGGCTATAACCCTCACAATGCAAGTGCTCTGGGCGCAGATATGCTACTTATGCCAATAGTGCTTGAGTATGCAACGAATCATTGCAAAGTCATGGACATAGTCGTGTAGGTTTCAAGACATGGAGGCCTTTCAAGCTCCCTCTCAGTGTTCCTGACTGATCTCATATCATCATACCGTCCCAGCCCGCTGTTCCGTATGTGTTGTTCTCAAATATTGATGGATCAAACATCTCTGATGCAAAAAGCTGGTAGACCTCGAGATCGCTTGCGTCAAGCGGCATAGTCGCGAAGGGATCTGCCACTTCAGGATTATGGGAACCATCCGTCCATTCCGACATTGGAACAGGTTGTTCGTCAGTGTTGCTTCCCGAAGTGTTCTTTGTTTCTGTAGCCTATCGTTCAGCTGTTCTGAATCTCACTTGTCATACACGGGGCTTTGTGACTTACCGCGAAAATTACACATGACTGAAAGTTGATGGATGTACTTCCAGCAGCTAAGCACGAGACTGTTGTCGTAGTCGAGGTTCTGGAATATGGTCTCTGTCTTTTTGAGAAGCCTCTTTGAATGGTCCAAAGCTGCTTCGTCTACCGGCTTGCCCTCATGTTGTATCCACAGCAAGCGTGCGCTAATGACCAGGGATGCGGTGAATACTAAGTCCATGTGTGTTAGTAAGATTCTAACCGGCAGGGGTCTTTGTTCCATTTACCGTAATAGAGTGAAAAGTACCAGACTCCAAGGTTGTTTTTACTCGTCAGATCAGCAATGAGTATGGCGTACGCGATTTCGATAGTACTCTCTGCTGATTTGATACATTCCTGAGCTTCAGCCATTGCTAGCTGCACAAAATAGGATGGATCAATAGCTGTCTCTTTGTTCGTACGGAAGAGATGATCAATCGTAGTACTAAGTAGAGGCCGGTGGATGAGAATATTGAGATTGTGATACCTCAGCGTGAGTATGACGCGCAGTCGATTCACCGGCGTAGAGTGGGCAAGAATCTCAGACTGAGGCTCACAAAGCCCAAGATAGGACGGCAGACTTGCTGCCCACATACGAAGAGTCTTCCGGAACTCCATCGAAGCTTGGAGCGACGTCAGGTCATCTGGATCTTGGTGTCTGTGCTCGACATTCGCCGAGTACTGTTTGACCAAGCATTTACTCATGATTTGGTACAGCTCGAAAGAGACAGCAAGGAAGTCGCCTGGGATATGTGCTCCATTCTCTGCTATGTCTGGGGTTCGGTAAACTCTCGAAGATGGCTGCCGATTGACTGCTTGTTCGTCTGGTATACCCGCTGGTCGTCCGAAAGCTACACTCAGGACTTTGTCCATACAGTAGATAACAATCCAAGTACGACGCCGATATTCTTCTTGTATTGGGTCCAGGTGCATACCAGCGACAGCGCTGTGTAGACCCAGTGCCATTGCCGACCGGGTGAGGAGACCGTGAATGTTCCACGCTTGTACCGAGCGCTGAGTGCCCTGGCAATAAAGGACAACCAAGAGCAGATACTGGACAATCTCTAAGCTGATGACATGTTTTGACAGCTCGCCACACAGACCGACAGCTCTGCGATAGAACACTTCTGAAGCTTCGAACCGTTTCTTCGCAGATGGGAACCTGTCTCGATCAAGCATCGTGGCCATCGCAAAGATCGTGTTCAGAGTTCCAAGCCAGGTCCTGCGAACTGTAGCGAATCCGGTTGCCAAGCATCCAGCATATGTTTTCCTTGTTGCCTCTTCATGGACGAAAGGGAAAACGACTCCCACTGTTCTAAAGTACAAGTCCAAGAGGCTGTCCATCTCTGTGACCACTGGAAGACAAGTGATTGTTGGATCTGAGACAGAGGAGGCTGCCACATTTGCATGCGACTGACCGTGACTGATGTTGGCAGCATTGCCGCCCTCAACGACACTGAACTTGCCACTGACTCCGAGCATGGTCGAATCAGAGTGGCGAACAGTCTTCACAGCTCTGAGAAGGAGCTGTGTGAAGTTTATGTTGGAAGACTCGCCAAAGAACGCTGAAGTATTCTCCTCTACAAACGTCATAGCCATACCGTTAGTAGCTGCGTCCTCGTCTTGTGGTTCTTCCAGCCCTGTGACACGAGTATGGTCCTGATCTGTACGACCAATCGCAAGTGGAGACACATCGCGATGAGAGGGCCTTGCAGAGCTACTCGAGTAATTGTCTACACAGGGTGTAAGATGGCCCTTGAGCACATCATTGAGCCGTTGCAGGGAACGCTCCATGACTGCCATACGATCCTGCAGATCGGACATATAGTCCTTGCGCACGATCACGTTGGTAGCCGACTCGCTTGACTCATACTGACAATCGAAGTCGAGCGAGACGCAGGACGAGCATGCAGGCCGCTGTCCATCACACCTATCATGAGCACCGTGTCAACTTGCAGTCTTCTATATCTGTCTCTTGGAGACGGATAGACAGCGAATACCTGGACTTGCGCGTACGGCAAGCATTGCAAGCAAGACCGATTCTACGTCTCTTGTTGGCCGAAGGGGCAAGCTCTTCGCTACGATCCGAGCGATGGCCTGATGGCTGGGCCGCCATCTGTCCGGAAATGTGTTGATGTGTGAACAGTAGCAGTCCGTGGGGGAAGTAAGGAAGAAGAAGCCGGCGGCGCGACAGCTCGTGTGTAAGCGTCCATTTGCGAATTTGGAGCTGCAATCCGCGACTAGCAGGTATCAGGGAGCCGTACCCACACTTCTTTTAGCTCGGAGTCTGATTTCGGTGGCTGCCAAGAGTCACCTATAGGGTATACCCCGCCGAGCGGGCGGCAGCGCTTACTAGAGTGTATTGTGTATACCTGTTTCCTATCGATAAGGACAGTCGAGGCGCATGCCCCGCAGCTTGAAGGTTGCATCGCAGCTGCCGCTGTTCCCCGCTGTCCCCGAAAGATACGCTGTAGACCGTAACCGATTTTGCCCCGCGATCTTGCTGCGACATGATCTGGACGGTGACTGAGAATGACCATTCCATGGATCATAAAGCCTTGCATTAACCACACGACACAATGGAAGACAACCACTCACACACAAAAGACAACATGATTAGCAAGACCACTGAAGATTTTCATGTCGCCATCGTTGGCAAGTGTTCTCATCAAGTAGTATGGTGAAGCTTTACTGACGTCGATACAGGGGCCGGCATTGGAGGGCTAGCTCTGGCCATGAGCCTTCACAAGAGAGGTGTTCCCTTTACCCTGTATGAGGGTGCAAAAGAGTACTCGGCCGTAGGGTATGTTTGGCAAAGTCACGATCAGGAGTTGAGTGCTCTTATCTAATTGCCACATAGAGCTGGAATTGGCTTCGCTCCAAATGGAATGAGGACCATGGACCTCATCGAGCCGAAGTTTCGCCCTCTGTACGAGAAGGTTTGTGTGGGGAACAAGGGAGAAGATAAACAGGATATTTTCTTCGAGGGTATGCTCCTTCAAGAGGGCCTTGGTATGTGAACTCACTGCAGCGCAAGCACCGAGATCTGTTACTTATTTCGATTCATGACAGGTCAAGACCAGCCATGGTTTGGCAAATCCGCCTGGGGGCACCCCGATTTCGATCGCAAATCTGTCCGTACTGCCGGCTGCCTACACATTCTACCCAGAACTAACATTTCTTAGGCACACAGAAAAGCGCTACTAGAGATTATGACTAGCTTCATCCCCATTGAAAACGTCAAATTCAACAAGTACCTTGAGTCGATCGAACAACATCCTGACAAGGTCATTCTTAAGTTCACCGACGGCGAAGTAGCAGAAGCAAGCGTACTTGCCGGAGCCGATGGAATCAAAAGTATCGTCCGAGAGCACGTGCTTAAGCCTTCATATCCAAGGGAAACAGCGCCAGTATACGCGAATGCGTATTGTTACAGGGCTGTGATCCCCATGTCCGAAGCATACCCGATCCTTGGAGATCTGACAGATGTTGCCAAATTTTACTTTGGCCACAACCGGAGTGCAGTCACATATCGCATCACAGGCGGCGAAGAATTTAACTTCCTGTTCTGCGTGGCCGACGATAAACCCTGGACGTCAGAGAGAGCTGTAACGATGAAGACCACACATGAGGCCATGATGGATGACTTCAGAGATTCAGGCGTGGATGCACGCTTCATCGAATTACTCGCTAAAGCACAACCTGTCAAATGGGGCTTCTTCCATCATTGGCGAACATCGACCTACAACAGGGGGCGTGTCGCTCTTCTTGGCGATGCTGCACATGCCTCACTGCCTTTCCAAGCTGCAGGTGCGGCTCAAGGGTTGGAGGATGCGTTGGTGTTGTCGAACGTACTCGCAAGGATCGCCAGCATGCATAAGACGCCTGAGGACTTGACTCCATATATTCATACAGGGCTTGATGCGTACGACTCTGTGAGACGCCCACGAGCTCAACGACAACTAGAGCAGGCCGCGGAGGTGGGAAAGATGATTTTCTTCCAGGACAAAGAGGCTGGGTCCGACATGACCAAGATCTTGCCTAGGCTACAACAAGGACGATTTGACTGGCTTTGGTTCCATGACATGAACGAAGACGTCATCAAAGCCATGAACAGAATGGAAGGGGAAAGCCCAAAAAGATTTGAAGCTAGTCTTTGATGGGATGAGAGGCAATGTGCGACATTGTGCCCGAAAGACAAACTCTTCCAATATGATGACAACGAGACCGCGTTCAGATGTCCGCAAGAGCCAGCTCGAGTGGAATAGGTGTATGGCAGAAAACACATATTCATAGCATTAACTCTCAAGCGGCCATACCACACCAATCGCTTTCAGAAAGTCTCGCATGATAACTCCAGTCTTGGTCGTTGTGAATGCCTCCATCATAGATTTGAAAGCTGGCGAATCTCGCCTGCCAGTCTTTGCAAAATACCAGAGGGCTATACTGATTGGGAACACGGCAGCATGAGCAGCCCAAAGACCCATACCTGGGGTGAAAAAGTGCCCTGCTACTCGAGCAATGTTCAATGCTGGCAGCTCAGGACTGAAACATTCAGGCAGGGCAGGTAGTGTTTCCGTAGGAGCCCAAATGTCCATGAACTCATGAAGCTTTTGGTAGAATGACCTTAGTGAGCTGTAGAGTATGTTACACATTGTCCAATATTGGGTGCAGGTCGAGAAGAAGCCATGGCCGTGGACTCGGCAAACGTCATAAAGAGAGTCTTGACCTCGAACCGTTCCTGACATATCATATTCGGTGCAAGTAAAGGCCGAGTGTTTCTCGTAGCAAAGCATCAGAATCTCGGATTCCCAGGCTTGCAAAGCAAAGCAGACATTAAGAGCTCTGTACATCACTGTGAAACCACAATCAATGTGCTGACGACTCATGAGGTGATCTTGGACCCGAGGTCCATGTTCGGAGAAGGCATCGAAGCCTTGAAGCAGTTGTGGAACAGGGTTAATCAGCTGATAGAGCTTGTCTCGCATGTTCAAGCTGGGCAAGCTCCATTCAAGTTGAGTGAAAGCGTTTGGCTGACGTTTCGAGAGACCTTGTATGATCGCGGGCAAACGAACCCCATCGTACAAATCTGTGCCCAAGCTTGATAGATGTCTCTCACGCCCTCGAAGCTGAACCAGTCGACATGTACCTTCGACGTGCATCTGCCAGTCGGCAATTTGGTTCCGTCTGGGATCTATGGCAGAAGGCTCAGAAGATATTCGTTGGAGCATCTCAAAAAGAACGAGGAGTCGACAGCAGGCAAGCACGCTATCTTCCAGCGCTGCGACAGGGTCCTGTAAGGCGATGTTGGTCTGTTTGAGTGCTTTCGAGTAAAACCATGCCGCACGTACGACCAGTGCATGATCATCGTTCATCCAACCAAGACCAGCCAAGGCGCAAGCTTGTAGAGCATTTCTTACATCAGTGTCTGTGTCTGCCAGACGTCGAATACTCGGAATCCAGGGTGCCGACAGGATCCCGCCAATGCTGCCATCTAGCGACGGGTCTTCTTGTGGGAGGTAGTTTGTCCAGAAGTATTCGTCCACGACGAGCGAAGAGTCCGTCCTGGCCAGTGAGACCGCCGAGGCCGATGTAAGAGAAATTCCTGGACTGAAACTGCTTCCTTGGCCAACGAAGATAAATCTCTTCTCTTCGAACGTGCAGGTTGTCCTCAATCGTGAGCAACGACTGCATGTTGGCTTCTTCAAGTCGCAACCTTTCTTCTTCGACCTGCAATTCACACAACCTCTGGTGGTTCGCACGCCCTGCATTCTGTCTGTCACTCCTCGGACTGGTATCTCTATGGCCTTTGCTACGGTCTAGAGAGAATTCTGCATTTTGATGGCTCCAGCGCTGCCTGTGTGTGTTGTCGTGAGAGCGGGGTGAGAGTGACAAGATCTAGCACAAGGGGCGGTTGATCAGAACACTGCGCAGTCGTTTGCGATTCGATGCTTAGTGAAAGGGACGCATGTTAATATCCGGACCGGTGTGCCTTTGATATGCAACGCGATCCTGTGAGTTCTTTGAGCGGGTCCAGTACCTTATCTCGGTAAGTCATCCAGCACTCGGCTGACAAAGGCCACAGCCCCGCCCTTGATGACGACTCGGACAGACTTTGCAGGCTTGAAAGTCTTAATACTTTCATAACATCCTGAATATCAAATTTCCTCTAGCTTGACGAGATTTGCTCTAAGCTCGATGTGGAAAAGTGGGGAATTGGCACGAGTATGATAAGTTCCGCTTTCGTGGCGTGGGAGTGACTCGCTACTATAGCTCACCAGATCGCTTTTCATCTAAATGGCAAAGTACGTACTGGACGGCTTGCAGGATAGCCGCATCGTCCCTGGCTTCCAGACCGGCTGCAAATAAGCTGCATGTTTGAGCTTAGCGCTCCTGGCGATACATCCCCACAGGATGCTGCAGCCTCCATCGAATAGCATCCATCATCTGCGACTGCGTGCACGGGAATTATAGGTTGATTGAGGGATTCCATATATCGCGCACTGTCTGACGCGGCTGCTAGGTCGTCTAAACATGAGGTAAGCGCAAGATGCATGTATAAAGTCAGCAATTCTTTGTGGATGAATTCATGCGTTTTAAGTGATTTTGATCCGATCCCGCAGCGTCCAATCTTTCATGATGATGCGACATATCTCCATTGTGCTATTTGCCTTGAGCATGTGCCTGACTATAGCTGCGTCCAGCAGTGAGAGCCTTTTTGGCTCGAGATTCGGTGTCCCTGGTTAGTAGATACCGGAGATTACTATGGGTTGGAGCTGATAAGGAGTTCCGTCAGGTCTGAACGCATCCTACGACTACGTGATTATAGGAGGTCGGTGGGCCAGCAAGTGGTCTATCGCAAAGAAGAGCATCAGGACTAACGAGACTTCCAGGGGGCACAGCGGGACTGACGGTAGCCACTCGTCTTGCCCAGAACGGCAACTACTCTGTTGCCGTCGTTGAAGCAGGAGGCTTCTACGAGCAAGACAATGGCAATTTCAGTCAGATCCCATACGTAAGTTTACTTGCCATAGTCTCCATCGAGTCACGTTCTGACAATGGCAAAGTACGCGTTCGAGTCCGCCAGTGCATCTCCTGATCTATCAGGAGTCAATGGTCTTATTGACTGGAAGTTTGTTACCACACCACAAGCCGCACTATCGAATCGTACAATTCACTACGTGCGTGGAAAGTGTCTCGGTGGCTCCAGCGCGCGTAATTACATGGTCTACAATAGAGGCACAGAAGGTGCTTTCGCCAAATGGGCCGATGAGGTCGAAGACCGCAGCTGGGTTTGGGAAAATGTCTATCCCTACTACCAGAAGTCGCCACACTACACACCCGCGAATGCTAGTATTCGTGCCTACAACTCTTCATTCAGTACGGCCGATGAATCTGCGAGCTTCTTAACAAAGGGTGGGCCTCTGCAGGTCAGCTTGGCAAACTACGCACAACCTTGGTCTTCGTTCTTTCCTGCGGGTTTCGAAGAAGTCGGAATACCATTCTTGAGCCGTGGCATCAACTCAGGTGTCCTTCATGGCTATGCCAGCGTGACGTTCACCGAAGATCCCGTCGACGAAACACGAAGCTCTGCCGAGACTGCTTTCCTTCGGACAGCACTCGCAGATACCGACATAGTGGTGTACACCCGCGCGTTGGCTAAGAAGATCCAATTCGACGCAAACAAAAGGGCAACTGGTGTTCAGGTCGAGGTTTCAGACATGAAGTTCCATCTAAATGCGACTCGCGAGATCATTCTGTGCGCAGGGGCGCTCCAGTCACCACAACTACTGATGGTTTCTGGTGTTGGACCTTCAACGACTCTTGATCAACATCAAATTCCTGTCGTCGCAGATCGTCCTGGTGTGGGTCAGAACATGTGGGTAAGTTTGATTGTGTCGATAAATCATATGCCAGTCGTTAACGTAGACAGGACAATCCACTTATAGGCAAGTACGACGGGACTCATAGGTTACTACGTCCTGTTCTTATTGACACCACATAGCACTATCCTATGAAGTCAACGTGGAGACTCCTTCCGTATTGGCGAATGATCCCGCCCGAATCTACAAAGAAACGGAAGCTTATGTCAAGCGTAGAGCCGGCCTGTTGACAAGTAAGTTATCGTTATGAACTGCAGGAATATGGGATTAACGATCACCAAGATATCGGTGCCGATATGATCGGCTTTCTCAAAGTCTCAAATCTGTCACTAACAAACATGAGCTCAGCAACAGAAGCTGATCTTCGAACAACATTTCCCTCCGACTGGCCTGAGATTGAACTGTAAGTTCATAAGAGATACTCCGAATCAATCTGACAGGCAAAATCACAGTATTGCTTATGGCGCCGGTCCCAGCGATGGCGTCCATAATTTCGCCAGCATAGCAATTGCATTACTCGCCACTTTCAGCAGGGGCAGTGTGGGCCTCACTTCGCCGGACATGTCGGATCCTCCCGTCGTCAATCCAGCGTTCCTCACAGACAAAAGGGATGAGGATCTCGGTATAGCAGCGTTCAAGTTCGCTCGACGCTTGGCCGCTACAGCCTCGCTTAAGCGTGTAATCGTAGGAGATGAAGTCATTCCTGGTCCTGCGGTCAGCACCGACGACGAGATTCTGGCGTATCTAAGAGAGAGCATATCACCAATCTTCCATGCATCCTGTACTTGCAAGATGGGCAGGAGGAGCGACACAATGGCTGTGGTGGATTCTAAAGCTAGAGTGATCGGGGTGAGTGCGCTCAGAGTTGTTGATGCAAGCGCTTTTCCATTTCTCCCTCCTGGTCAGCCACAGGCTACAGTTTACATGCTGGCAGAGAAGATTGCAGACATGATTCTGCAAGAAGACCGGCAAGAGACACTGTCAATGTTGAAGCGGAAGTTCCATCATCAGTTCTAGTTGTACTGGAAGGAACGCAGAAGTCGAAATTATGCGGACGGGATGCTGACTGACTTCTTCGTCGTGGTGTTATACCTGGATTCAGTCCTCCCTGGGGATCTGAAGACTCATATGGCTACACGGTGCAGAGAGCCTAGCTCAATGTATTTGAATCTTGTAAGCTACTCCAACTGCGCATTGCGTGCGAGCTTTTGTCCGACCG
This sequence comes from Aureobasidium sp. EXF-3400, assembly GCA_024195585.1. Classification (NCBI taxonomy): domain Eukaryota; kingdom Fungi; phylum Ascomycota; class Dothideomycetes; order Dothideales; family Saccotheciaceae; genus Aureobasidium; species Aureobasidium sp. EXF-3400. The sequence goes on from SWBL01000336.1 coordinate 42,274, forward strand.
GAAAATCACAATGTCTTCGCGATTGATTAGCGACTCAATTAACACAGAGGGGTGGTGCGTCAGTCTTGACTTACTTCTGCCAGACACGGATCTGCGGTATCTGCATCAGATCGATCTCTCGAATCCTTCCATCGTGTTTGATTGGTGAGTACAAGGAGGCTTGGAGGCTTGGGACTCGGCACAACAACAGACCGAATCCTTCGCAATCCTTCTGGTGTCTAACCGCTTTGAGTGGGACTCTGCGACCGCAACTTCATTCTGCAGAAAAACAATCTTTTTGCCTTGGAAGCTGATAAAGTTCTGCTGGTATGAATACTTCCAACCGGACTACAGTCGCAGAGTCCATCCCCTTTGGGCATAAACAGCGGTATCATCATGGTAGCCAAGCTCCAGCAGGAGGTGAGTTGTAGTATGAAGCCTCTGGCTATAGAAGCAGGCGTCACCCAGCATCTTTTCAATGGACCATTCACACCACTGACATCTGCCTTTTGTTACAACACTTCTTGTCACACCTGAACTGTCTTTTGTCGTGATTCTTCACGCATACCTTCGATTCTCATACCCCCATCGTCGAGACAAGTCTCCGACACACACCTAGATCCAACTTTCGGCCTTGATCAGCATCATGGCATCTTCTTCATCAAGTCTCGAGAAGCCTACAAATGCATTTGTCCGCGTGGTGCGCCGTGTATACCACCCTCTGGGCTTCTCAAAAGGATACAACGCTGTTCTCGGTAAGTCCCTGCAAGCCATCTTACTTTGCAGGTGAATGCTCATTAGTACCCCCAGCATTCCTCGCGCTTGGCTATCTTTTCGGTTTCACTCTTGCCAGACTCCAATACCTATCTTTTAACGGCGTGTTTTGCAACCCAAATGCATCAGGAGGCACTGGAGCAGCTCCCGGAGAATGCTACTACTACCTCCAGATACCGTTCAAAATTGGTGAGTGCACCATCCACTTGTGAATCGACCGGTACTGATGAGTCCTAAGGTATGATGTTACACCTCTACACCATCCTCCCCGCCGCGCTACTCGTCGTCCTCCAGTTCATCCCCGTCATTAGACACAAACTGATCCTCTTCCACCGCATGAACGGCTATATCGTCGTCCTTCTCTCCCTGATCAGCAATGCGGGCACAATCATCATCACTAGACATGCTTTTGGTGGAGACTTCTCCACACAAACCTGGACAGGAGCTATGGTCATCTTGACCACTATCGGATACATCATGGCCTGGGTCAACATAAAGTTGTTGCAGATTGACCAGCATCGAGCATGGATGTTGCGCACATGGGCATGGGTATGTCTTTGAGTCTCACATCTCGAGCTCTCAACTCACTGATATCTTGTAGTTCTCAACCATCATCACTATCCGCATCATCATGATCATCTCAGCCCAGATCATCAGCATGAGTAGAATTTGGTGAGTCAAACCCAAAAGTCACTCACATACAGAAACATCTGACAGAGTCCCATATCATAGGTACACAGTTCGACCATGCGCACAGATCGCATTCGCTCTAGGAGAAAACGACACTCTGGCAGCATACCCACAATGCATTGACTACTTCAATGGCAAAGCACCCAATCTCCCTGTGATTGTTACAGCCGACTTTTCAAGCTCGAATTCCATGGAGCTCTCTGCTGCACTTGGAGTCCCATTCGGAGCAGCAGGTTGGCTGGCTCTGCTGTTGCACACATTCGCTATTGAATGTTACGTGAGTACAATCACCGACAAGAAGACATGACAACCATACTGACAGATCTGTGATACAGCTTCGACTTACACCCAAAGAGTCTAATCGCTTGCGCCAAGTATCATACGAACGACAACTTGAACGTGGCATGTCCAGACCAGGATACGCAGGATTGACCGCTGAGAGATTCGGTGATGCCGAGCCCTTCCGACCAGTAACTAACATCACAGAAGAGCGTGAGACAGTGAAGTACGAGCAAGAGTGAACGGATATGACTGTGGATGAGATGATTGGTGAACACGGGTGAAAAGACTTACATCCTGACTTACACAGACTTGGGTCATTCCTTATCGCATGAGGCTATGCCAGTGTGGCAAGTACGTCCCTATCGTCCCGATAGATGGAAGTATGTGATTCTTTGCTAGGAAACAGATGTTGGAGGATTTCACTCTAGGTGCCTTCAAGCGGAGGCTGAGAGGGTATATAAGAGAGGATAAGAGAAAAGATTTCTTCTGTACAGTCACAAGCAGCAATAGGAAACTAACACCGAAGTTTGAGCGATGTACAGAAGGACTGAGATGCAGTACCGAAGAAACGGCAATTTACTTCTGCTGAGCAATGATCAATGCCACTACACCACTTATCCAAACCATGCTTTCCACCCACCTCAACCGCCATAATCTTCGAATCATCCTTTGCTGTATTGCATGCATCTCTGCAAGAATGCATCCTCGGTCTACGCCTCCCTGTCCTGCCCTTGAGTTTCTCCCTCCATCTTGACACCATTTCCGTCAATCATACCTGGAGCTAAGGCAATCCCCGCTCGATCATCCACCACCATACATGATCTACCTCCACCCCATCTCTCCTGCCACAGAACCCAAACTTGACATCAAGGATTCGTTCCCTAGCCCCAGTGGCATGTAGTAAGCTCTGTCTCTGTAGCACAAGATCAGAGAAGTCCTGATAGTTCCAAGTCCAGAAGACTTCATCGTTAGGGATGGCGAGGATGTAAATTGTATTGAAGGAGTCGGGGTTTCCAGGGCTTGGGTATTGGAAAGATGCGAGGGAAGCACTGTTTTCGGCCATCATTGCGAGCAGTTATTTTATGATTGGGATGTCTTGGCTGTCTTTGGAGACTGGTGCTGATGTAGATGACATGTTTGTTTTTTCCGGAGGAATAGAGTAAAGTGCGGATAGGTATGCAGCGGGTGTGTATGCAGCGGGTGTGTATAAAGCGGGTATGTATGTGACGGATGTGTACGTAAACCTAGAAAACTGCATGTACTTTGTCGGGAGCAGATGTAGAAAATCGAGAACAAGAAATGATGTTGATGATGAGAAAAAAGAGAAAGAGAGATGAAACGAGCCATTGCGACGACTGTTATCTTTGCGACCCAAGATGAAGTTGATATTCAACTTCATGAGCATGCGGGTATATGAATCGATGGGGATATGAACCAGCCACTCACGTGCAATGGAGAACTAGAGATGCGAAATTCTACCGGGGGATATTTATGAAGCCAGTTTCTAGTTAATCTGTCATTACGTCTTTCGCTTATAATGTGAGGTATTCGGACTGTATCCATTAGCAGGAAAGACGAGGGAGCAGAAGAACTTCTGAATAGAAACACAAGCTTATAGCAGTGTAGGAAACCCTATAAAATCGATGAGACGAAACGCTATGGATATTTCGACATAACGAATGCCATCACTACGCCCTACTCTCCTCTCGGCTCCCGGCATATCTCTCTCTTCTCAACCGCATAACCCGATCGATCACTTGTTAGCACGTCAGACCTTCTCTGCCGCACATTCACATGCTTATGCACCTACCTCTTTTCCGTACTGAGAATGTGGAGGCTCAATATGCGGAGGCGGAGAACTGGTCCCAGGAAACGATTTTATATAGCATCCGAGTCGCATCCGACGGTTAGCGTGCTGTAGCCTGGAAGTCCACTCTATCGCATAACAAGGTTATTTGACCAATGACAACGGAAGGCGGCTCGGAAGGCCCGGTCCTTTAGCTGCATTCGCGCATATCAACTGCTCTGACGTATCAACACCCCCTACAAGCATTGAGCAGTGCTCAAACCTCTCACTTCCATCGGATATCCATGGGGAAAGGAGATGAGAGGGAAATACCACATCCATACAACAACAGAAGCTGACAACAATGAAAATATCGATTATGTACAACATACAGAAAACAAGAAAAGCAGAACGACAAAAACACAAACGCCATGAATGTTTCTACACAACAGAATGCCACACTCCCCCTCTCTTCCTCATCCCTACTCTTCTCATCTCTCTCACTCACGAATCCCAACCCACCCACTCCCTCCCAACAACCCTCCACACCCTAACCTCCCCACTCCTCAAATCGCCCAACCTAAAACTCTCCATCTTAACCTTATTCTTCTCTCTCCCTTGCTCCCAAGCCCTAACCTTTTTCTTCGTGCCATCCCAATCAACAACAACAGCCACATGTCCCGCACCCATACCGACATCAACAGCGTAAGATTTATGCATCGCGCCGTGTTTACCTTGCAATTTGGCATTACGCAGGGTAATAATATCGCCAGGACGGATCTCATCGAATTGCTGTACAGAGGCATTGGCGAGGTTGGCGTATACCAAAGCGCCATAGGCTCTGCTGCCGACAGGTTTGAGGGCGTCGGTGAAGGGGGAAAGGAGGTCGAGGACCAGAGCGTTGGGGCTGCCGTTGCCGACAGCATGGTCTTTCTTGTTGGCTGCGGCTTCGGAGATGCGTGCACCGTACTTTTGCCATGCGGTCTCCAGTTGGTCTTGACGGAGGCGTGGTGGAGGTGGTTCGTGGCGTTGTTCGAAGGAGGCCTCTTGAGGGTTTTGGCCGTCGTAGCGGACAGTGATGACGGTTTGGCTGTAGTCGATGAAGAGGACGTAGATATCTTTGGTGATTGCCGTTCTGCCGCCGCGTCTTTGAGTCACGTTCTCCTCGACTTCGAACAGGACATCGCTTCGGTTCTGGAATGCTGGGGGAGGAGTGTTGGGTTGTGCCCACCAAAGAGTGCTCTCGGCCAGATCGACGTCTGTCGCAATATGGCCATCTTGAGGAGGCCTGGCAACATCCATACTGCGACGCATGTTCATAGACGGACGGCTGACATCAAGCGATTGTCGAGATTGATGTGTGGCCGAACGAGCAGGTGGCGGTGGTTGAGAAGGAGGCAATGGTGCAGCACGGTCTTGGTCAACAGGTGGGGGCGGAGGTGGGCGGTCCATGGATGGACGAGGAGGTGATGCACCGTACATGTCGTCCGAACTTTCATCCGCATATCCCTGTTGGACAGGCACAGGAGCTGGTGCGCTAGGAGGAGGTGGTGGCACAGCACGGATTGGAAGAGCGCGAGAGGATTCCCCGTAGTCGTCTTCATGTCCCTCGTATTGTTCAAACTGTGTAGGAGCATGAACAGGAACGGGTGGAGGAGCAACACGAGGAGCATCCATTGAGGCTCTCGCTGGCGGAGGTTGAGAAGGAGGTGGAGGAGGAACAGCACGAGGAGCAGGAGCTGGGGCGGGCACATCTACCTCGTCGTTGCTTGTGTGCGACTTGAGAGCATCCTTGTGATTGGCACTGGATGCAATGTCTGTGTCGTAGTCGCCCTCATATTCGCTCTCACCCTGATCAGGCTCGCCTAAAGGAGCACTCGGGATGATGGGAGGTAGCTGAGGAGCACCGGCAGGTGGTGGCGGAGGAGGAGCCCGAGCTTGAGGAGGAGATGAAAAAGTGCCAGGAATTGGAGGAATGCGACTCTGTCTCTTGTCGGAAGCAGGAGTGGCAGGAGAAGTAGGCGACATGGCGTCTAAGCTGCCAAAGGTCGAAGCACGCTTTGTTGAGCCCATGGAAGGCGAGCGATTGGCTTCTGGTCGGGGGATGGGTGGAGGAACGCCTCGAGACAAGTCTGTTGACTGTCTCGTAGGAGCCAAAGAACGCTCGTCGTCTGATTCTTCACCTTCGCTGGGATCCATCTGCGTGTTGACTGGTGGAGGAGGTGGAGGTACGGGACGGCCTGGGTAATGTCAGATCAGTAAGAGTTGGCAACGATATTTCTACTCACTCTCAGGTGCTGGTGGAGCAGGCACAGGACGAGCACTGGGTACAGGTGGAGGAGGAGCGCGCTCGCTTGTTGGCGATGCTAGAGGACGCTCTGTCGATCAGTCAGCTTCTAATTCCTGCACGGCATGCACAAGTCGGCTTACCTTGAGGAATCGGGGGAACACGGTGTACGGGTTCAATGTGTGGTGGTGGCTGAGGCTTGACATCCTCGATATCCGGTACGGCCAGAGGCTCTCTCTCGCTTGTGATGGACGTGTCATGTTCAGGCTCCTTCTCGACGGCAAGCTGTCTGTCTTCAATCTCAGGACTGCGCACCGTCTGCATGCCAGGAATGGGCATGACAGGAACACGAGGTGCTTGAGCAGGGGCCGAATAGGCTGGCTCGTCATGTTCAGGCTTGGTCTCTTTGCTCCTCTTGGTCTTTGGGGGAGCAGGAGCCATCATGCCGGGCATGCCAGGAGGAGCTCCAAACATGCCGGCCATGCCCATACCACCACTCATCTTGGCCATGCGCTCTCGGAGCTCCATGCGGCGGCGTGTCTCTGCGTCCATCTCGTCTTCCTCACTCTCGTCATCCTCGGCTGTATCTTGGTGGTCACCAACGTCAGCTTCGTGAACGGGAGCTGCTGGAGCTCGTTGAGACTGCATTGATCGTCTGGCAGGTTGAGTCGAGTCGCTGTCTACATCATTCTCTTCTGTAATCTCTCCAGCTCCAGACATGTCGGCATCGTTTGCGTCGCTGAACGCCTCATGGCCAACAGCAGGTAGTGCTGGTTCGCGGGAAATACCACGAGCAGAAGTGCCACGGGTGCGTTCACGCTCAAGAGGCTGGTCGATCGATTGGCGAACTTGGCGCTCATGTTGTTCAGCTTCAACTGCGTGATCCTCTTCTTCATCGACTGCAACGGGTGCTTGAGGGACTGGCGGAGGTACAGCAGACTCTGTCGACTCATCCGTATTCCTCTTGACGGGCTTCTTTGGCTTGGGCTTCTCGCTGACGTCTGCCCTTCGCGCAGCTTGCTCCATCTGCTGCTTCTGCAACATTGCAATTCTCTCCTTCAAACTTTGCGGCTTGGGTTGGTCCTCTTCCTCATCCCCAGTAGGCGATTGCGGGTGTTCCGAAGGTAGAAGACCGGCCTTTGCGGCATTCTCGTCTGCTTGGGCTTGCTCTTTCTGAATGTCTGGATCTTCCTCTCTGCGGTAGACCTTCTGGACTGGCTCGGCTTTGGGCGGAGGAATGTATGCATTCTTGCTCGGGGGAGGAGCGACGAATGGCTTCTTGACAAAAGTGGGAGCGGCGGGCTTGAAGGGAGCGACGGGAGCTGCTCCTGCATTGTTGAAGGCGGCGATGCGATCTCTGAACGAGCTGGGCTTGCTGCTCACTGGCGGAGGCTCTTTCTTAGCGGGCTCAGCCTTGACAGGTTCCGACCTGGCGGGTTCTGAGGGTGCTGGCTTGGGGGCAGGTGGAGGAGACTTGATTGTTTCACGAGCAGCCGGCGGCTCCACCTGGGCAGGTCGTGATCTGATGGATTCTTGAGCTGGCGGAGGAGGAGCGGTCTGTCTCACGGGCGGAGGGGGAGAGAGGTTGCGTGGAGGCAGCGGAACTGGAGCAGCTTCGGGCTCAACAACCGACTTTGACTGAGCGGGAACTGGAGGAGGCTCGGAGAAGCTGTCATCATCGTCGTCCTCATCTTCTTCCTCGGGAAAAGCACCGGGACCAGGTTCGGGGATAGGAGCCTGCGGCGGTGGAGAGCGGACTTCTGAGACAGGGCGTCTGGCGGGTCGTGAAGGGATCTCGGGCTCGTAGCGCTCGACAAAGTTCTTGGGAAACAGACCCGAGTGCTTGCCGCCTGAGGCATCGGTGTACTCGCCCTCGTACCAGTCGGCGTCTTCCAGAGCTACGACGGTGATGATCTGGCCTTCGGGGAAGGGGAGGTCGTCTTCGTGTGGGCTTGCATACTCGTAGACGGCCTTGACCTTGAACGGCGGGGCTGACATGGCGGATGGGCTGCCTGTCGCCTGGGGGTAGAGCTTGTGGAGGTGGTGGATTGGCGGGTCGATGTGTAGGAGGTCGTAGAAGGGGTCGTGTAGCTGTCGATGGCTGCTCCGGCTCAGGCGCTCTCCAGCACCGGCTCGACTGTTTCCGCCCGCAAACGCTTCGTCACCGTTCTTGGCGTGAACGAGACTCTCCACGTCTCAGCTCTGAAGCCACAATTTGACGCCACAAAGCAGCCACACTTTGCATCTACCGGATCTTGCCCTCCGCCTCACATTTTTATATCGCATCGTGACTCGCCAACATCTTCTATACCAACCCATCACGAAAACATCAAAACATCGAGAGTTTCACTCTTCTCCGACTCCAAAATGTTGACAACACAACCCCAACAACCAAAATCCATCCTCAAAAAGACCACCTCCCACATCACAACCCTATCAGACCCATCAGACTCCCTCACCACCTCCCTCAAAATAAAACCAAAATCCGACGCAGAGCGCAAACGCCTAGACACCGCCATCCAACACGCCCACCTAATCCAAGAGCAAAAAGCCATCATCAACCGCAACCTCGACTTCATAGAAGAACTCTCCGACTATCCCTCTTCCTCTACTGTCTCTGCAGCCGAGACTGCTACATTTCTATCAGCAACAGTGGATTTCCAGCCTTCAGATTACGACGCACTGATTGAAGAGAGATATGTAAATGGAAGGTGTGGGTTTACTCTATGTGCCAATGCACCTAGACCCCAAGGTCCCAAAGCCCCGTGGTTGAAAAATAAAGTCGAGAATTGGTGTTCGGATGATTGTGCGAAAAAAGCTTTATACGTTAAAGCTCAACTCTCTGAAACTCCGGCTTGGGAACGCAGAGCTGGTGATCGTACGCCATTGGTATTATACGGAGCTGCCAGACCTGCACCTCCATCTTCATCTTCAGCAACACTGCCGCTGCGACAAAAGCCTCCTGCTGCAAACAACCAAGATCTAGCTTACGAAAGAGGCGAAGTGCATAAAGTGGCAGATGCAAAGATGGATAAAGTCATCAAAGCAGAAGTCCAAGAAAACAGCATTATTTCTTCTGTTATGCCACCTACGAAAACGAGGTTTGCGGATAGCGATGTGCATGATTTGATAGAGGGATATCAGCCACGGGGTGTGCAGAAGGGAAATCAGATTTCAATCAAGTCTGGAGATGGAGATAGTGATGAAGAGGATGAAGAGGAAAACGATGCTGAAGAGGATGAAGCATGAAGGGCAGAAAACCCTCAGATGAATTCAGACGCAAAGTAAAATATGACCAAGTCTGGCTGTTGATCGTATCACCCTGGTTGCAGCAATACTATTCGATACTTTCGCCACCCTGCATGATACCTACAGTGTTTTAGTTTCAGTTGCCTCTTCATTACATCCAAACCCCAAAGAGAGACTTTTTGTTGCATTGCGATGTGTGTTTGCGGTAAATCGGTTCTCTCGATCAAAATCCAAAAACCAGCACCACACTCGCTGGAGAACCACCTCACAACGATCGGAGAATTCACACAATTTGTAACATCCAGAATCAAACACACAAGAAATGACCCAATGAAGCACGTATCAATCGTTTTTGAGAAGAAAAGACATCAAGAAAATTAAGTTGAAAAGAGAACAGAACACAATACTTCAAGAAAAACAGAAAAAAAGTGGTATCAAACGCGAAGCGCGTGCAAAAACAAGAACCAATCACTTAACCCCTCCTCCCCGATCATCTTCAATCCTCGTCAACAACAACCCTCTTGGTCATACTCTCAACAACCTTTGTATAAAACTTGACTGCATGATTTCTCGGGAAGCAAATCTCTTCGGTGAGGTAATCAGGCAATATATCCATCAAATCGGCATCTCTGTTGGCATCGAGAAGAGGTTCGTATGCAAACTCTGTATCCTCGTAGCTTAAACCTGAAGGCGTTTTCGGATTCGTGATGGCTGTATCGGTGGCGATGGTTAGGTGGAAGTGTAAAGCTAACATTCGTGGTTAGCAGAGGAAAGGATGCAGAAGAGGGAGTCAAGACTTACTGCCATTGCGGCCAGTTTGAATACAACTGTACTCGTCCTCGCCATCCTTGCGTTTTACGCTTGTGATGATTAAACCGGTCAAGTCGCGGTACAACTCTTCTTTCAATGCATTCTCCTTGACACTCTCGGCACTCGCGCCGTGTGTCTTTCCATGTTCAATTTTCTTGACGGCTGATCCAGGTACTTTGTCTGTTGCTGCATTTGTCTTTCTCGCGGCTTCGAGTTTTGCCGTCAAGGCCTTGGATTCATTCTGTGATTCTGTAAGGCTTGTGACAGTGGCTTTGTGCTCTTCTTTGAGTTTCTCGTTCTCTGCCGTCAGAGCTGCGACTTGGGATTGGAGTTTTGCCGAGTCGGCGATGGTTGCTGATGAGGTCTTGCGGATTTCGGCCAGTTCTTTCTTCAGGGATGCGATCAGGTCGTTTGCGTCTGTGATTGCCTTAGTCAGTGTGAAATTCTCGACATGTCGCCGACTCGGACTCACCTTTCGCTTTCTGGTCTGTCGCCTTCTTCAAACGCTCAAAGTTTGCTTCTGCAGCCTTTGGACCCAGCTCGATGACAGAGTCGTACTTCATGCGCATTTCCTCGTACTTCTTTGTCATGTCTGCCAATCTACGGTTCGCTTCTGACTCTGCGACTCTTCTTTCCGTGTCGCTGGCACTACGACCTCGTGAATATGTGCCTGGCTGTCTCGATGTCGAACGAGCGCGAGAATAGACGGCACCAGGAGCAGCCTGTCGTTGTATCGATGCTGAGCGTTTACGCGAATGTGTCTTTGGTGGTGGAGGTGGAGGAGAGGGCTCTCTGTCAATGTCCATAAGATCGACTGGTGGGTCTTCTTCCACGATGGATTGGTCAATCTCGGTAGGTTCTGGTTGCGTTTCTGGGAACACTGGGGCAGGTTCGGGAGAGGGTGCGCGCTTGGTCTTGGACTTTGGCTTTGCGACAGGCTTGTCCTTTTCAGGTTGCGCTTCTGCTGCTTTGGCCTTGGTAGACTTGGTCGTCTTCTTCGCAGGTGCAGGGGCAGGTTCGGCTTCTGGTTCAGGTAGAGACTCGGGCTCCGGAGCGGGCGCGACGTTCTTTGCGACAAGGTCCTTCTTCAGTACTCGCTTCCTCTGCTTAGGTTTCGGCGCAGGCTCCATGGCGGGTTCAGGCTCATCGGCGTCGCTAGCTTCCGGTGGGTCGACGGGCTCTTTGGCAGCTTTTGTCTTGGTGGTTGTCTTTTTGGTTGCAGCAGTTGTGGCCTTCTTGACTGGTTTTTTGACGACAGTGCGGTTGATCTTGGGAGGAGCGGGACGAGAGTTTTCCTGATCGGAAGCGCCAATCTCGTCTTCGGAGCCAGAAGCTGGCGGCTTGGTAGCGACAGATTTGGAAGGCATGATGGGCGATGCGACAGGATGATGCAAGGCGAGATTGTTTTGTTTACGGCAAGCACGAGCACGACCACGCGCGCACCCCGCAACTGCGACTTGAAGCCCTTCGACTTTGCTCAATTCAAAGCACCGAGTCCGCCAATGGTCATGTCCACTATTCCATTTACCAGATATCACCTAACGGATGCAGTGACACAGAGATAAGATCCGCAGATGGAAATACGACCAGATGTAGGCGACAATGTTTTATAGCAAAGAATGAAAGAATAAACACAGAGACGACCAAATCACATGACCCGAAATCTTGGCATTTGCGGCGATCGGGAGAGACTCTGGATTTCTGGTTGGAGTCAAGTCGAATTGTGTAGAAGGCGATTGTCAGTGTCGCAGTCATGTCAAAGGCCATCAACTCGCCCACGGGCAGGCTACTGCGCAACTCGCGTCTCTTCTCGCTACCGCCACCCCTTCCTGCCGCCCCCATTGCCAACTCGACGGCTGGACAGATCCTGCGCACCTCGGACACGGCTACACAACCCTATCCCACCCACCAGGCCATCACAGCTCCTGCTTCGTCACGATCCCGTGGTGATTGGGGTCTCAAGCGCCCTCTCCCTGGAAGAGCCATCCCTCGGACCACTCCCCACCTCCGAATCAAGGCTATTGACACGCTCGAGCACATCACCGACTTTGAATCCGCCGCCGATCACACCCAGTCGCTAGCAAAATGGCAGGACATGAACATTCCCCTTTCTCTCCCGCCGAATGCCCGCACCTCTATCGTCGCCACATCCTACAAGTCTCGCCCCAGTGCTTTTACCGACGACTATGACAACACTACTCTGCAACCCCACGGCAGCGAGGAGACCACCTTCACCGCTGAGCGTGCTATTCGTGAAAGAAGTCGCCAGACTACCGTCCAGGCACGATGGAAGACTCAGGGTCCCCACCTCACCAGCTTGACCGAGGAAGAATTCGACCGCTACCTCATGAACCTAGTCCGCCAGCACAAGTCCGAGTTCCGCAAGTTCCTCGAGGCTGTCAAGATGGACAAGAAGCGCAAGCACCAGGAAGCCTTGATGCGTGACCACGCAGACCCCAACACCTTTGAGCTCGAGCTGCAACTCAGGAGTCGCATGGACAAGGGCGAGCTGGACAGATGGATCAAGGAGCTGCGTGACAACCACCACGACCTGAGCTCTGAGCTTTCTACTCTGGTCCGCGAGTTCTTCGATCTGCCTGCCTTCCCCTCTGCTGCCAGACAGACTAGCGCCAGTGCTCTTGCCAACGAAATTGCCGTACGAACAAGGTCAGACGCTGGACCACCATCAACTCACCCTTCGGCTGGTCTTTCGTACTTGCTTACCGGCGCCATTGTCAACAACCACCCCAAGTACGGTCCTCAGAGCGATCGTGAGCCTGTCGAGGCTCGTGTACTACGGACAAAGGAGGGTAATCGCAGTAGAGACACCAAGGCTGATGTTGGTCTTGGTGGTTTCGTTACTTCTATCCAGCCTGGCTCAGTACCTGGCCAAAGCCGTTTCAAGGAGTCTGGCAGAGGGCGGGATGCCCCTGGTCCCCTACACCGTCTTGATCTATCGCTCACAGGCGGCAACAAGGTCTGGCTGCAACCCAGATCTGCCTATGTCGATGAGGCAGGTCGTATCAGACTCGATGTTGGTGAGGCAAGCACACAGCAGGTGGACATTAAGTTGGGCAAGGAGATCAAGGAGGAGCAGCCGGCGTACGCGAGCATTCGCGGCAGACAGGACCAGCGTTTGGACAGTTTCAGACCGGCGAGATACGGTACTGCGCTGCCAGACGAGAGATTGCGTCAACAGCAACGTCCCAAGCCCTTTGAGCGTAACAACACTGATTACAAGTCTGGTCTGGAGCAGATTGAGGCTTTGGCCAAGGGCAAGCAGCAGTGATAAGTCGAGGAATATGAAGAGAATGTATAGATATGTACAAATACCGAAATTGTTTCAATGTCCATTAAATCACACCTTGGAAATATTCACTGTAAGACTCTTCCCCGTGATGGACTTTCCGCGAGAGGAGGTCGAACAGAAGGAAGGAGCTCTGCGGCCCGTGCACGACGCTCGTGCCAAGAGATTAGCCGAACAACACAACTTGCGTCGCAAATCCACATTCTCTGCTTCTTCGAAACCGCGCCGCGAACAACTTTCACACTTCGACAACCTCCTCTTCCGCCAAACACACATACCGCAAAAATGGGTCGCGTTCGTACCAAGACTGTCAAGAAGTCCGCCAAGGTCATCATTGAGCGTTACTACCCCAAGTTGACTCTCGACTTCGAGACCAACAAG
>SWBL01000337.1:0-55806 GCA_024195585.1 Aureobasidium sp. EXF-3400
GCCATAAGGTCCACGAAGCTACCATGAGGCTCTTGTAGAAGGTCATGATGTTCAGATGCATCAAATAGATTATAATCTGACTCCACCTTGAATGGCTGTTGTTCTCGCTCGACCGACACTGCAGGTCGCACAACATTGCAGCAGAATGTTGTGTCGGGTCGAGCGAGATGCTTGTCCTGTGGACAGCCGAAGGGGGGAGGTGCATCTGAGAAGCCGGCGACATGGGCTCCATCTTGACCGATGGCGTCATGTAGTCTTCGTTGATGGATGAAGGTGCAAGAGAAGCACGAGGATCGATCGTGTCATATGACGATGAAGGTGAAACGATGCTGCAGAAGGTTAGATTTCATGACGACGAGTAGGCAGAGTCAGACGATGGTATGCACCTTTCTTCGAGCACCTTGATATTGGCCAGTTCTTCTTGTGTGAGTTCAGGGAGACCGCCGGGGATCATGTCCTTGCACTTGTCAAGGGTGACGTCCTTCTGGGCGAGTTGTTGGTGCAGGGCGTTGATCTGCTGTTTGAGTAGGTGGTTCTCGACCTCGAGACGCTCAGCCTCCTGGCGCTTGCGTTCCCGAGAGTTGTGTGCAGCGGCGCGGTTGCGCTTGATGCGTTCGATACGACGCTGCTCCTTCTCGTCGGCAGTCTTGGCCCGCTTACGGGGCGGTAGGTTGGTCTTTGGTTCGGGGAGCGCCTGGCCCCACGACTTGCGTTTCTTTGCAGGCTTGGCTGCCGATGACTGTGGGACATGTTGGATGGAGTTGGGTGTGGCGAGGGCGGTGGTGGCTGCCGTGGACGGCGTGAGGGTGAAGTCCGGAGTGTTCATGTTGAGTGGATCTGGAGTTGCTGCTGCCAAAAGATTTGGCGGGGATAGGACTCCGTCTGCCATGATGTATGAAGAGTCGAAAAGCGACTGCCTACATGGGGAATGAAAGCTGGCCTTTTGCTTGCGCTGTTGCCTGAAAAATGACCGGTCCCGTTCCGAGTCACACCCTGACGGTCAATGGCAGGCACGATCTAACAAAGCAAGCCGAGAAGTGGACAGGTGGCATCGCTCTTTATATGGCAGCGCTCTCTGACCAGTGACTACGTTTGACTATTCCCCAAACGGCTAGCCTTACCCCTGCGTCCCTTGCTCCTTCCGCCTGAGGACCACCTCCCACATTTGGCTTGCGCGAGGCTCAGCCTCTCTCACCTTACTCCACTTCCAACCGAAATCATGAATCAATAGTGCCCTAATATACGTCTGACGCTGCCATACTCTCATCTCACGTCTTATGTAAACGCGTCTGGGCCACTGCCTCGCCTACCAATTCACTCAACTTGTTACCGAATGACCATATTTATCCAACTCTATCTACGCCGACAGAGCCGTGCTTGTGAACCTTGTACAAGTTGTGATGTCGATCGGAGTTCGTTGTACTCGTAACTTGCATTCGTATTTCTCCGTCTTTCTAAAGCCTTCGAGGCCCTCTTGTCCCACAACGCTGTACACAGTACGAGCACACCCGCCTCCCTCCCCACCAACATTTCTCAGCTCAACGACTCCTTACAATCCTGCTGCCTCTCCTTACATGACTCAACAATGGCCGCGTACTTGCTAACCGTCTGCCTGCACGATAACCCGTCAGCTGAACCAGCCAGCCACTGACGAGGACAAAGTATCTTTTTGTGTTCGCGAGAGATGTGCACTATTTTACCCTGACGATCATACGGTCCACTTTCATCCAGCCCGCGCGATAGAGCCGGATATTCCATTCTAGCCAAAATCGTGGTCACGTAATTAGGGTATCAAGTTACGAGTGTCAATGCTTTGCTTATATCATTGCGAGCCGCTATCTAGAAGGATAAAAAGGGAGACAAGCGGTATTACATATCGCAAAGAATTACTGTCTCCTGGACATGATACCTTACTATGAATCGTAGGCAAGTGTTCTTGTGTTGCAATCATCGCTGTTCCCCACATACACAAGTTGCGGTCTAGTAGTTGTTCATTGAGTACAAGGGTGTTCTCAGGCTGGGGTAATGTGCACATCATAGGATCATACTTCGAATCATTGTTGCATAGATCTAATGTACCAGGTCCGAGAAGTGTTGAAGGTTATGCGCGGGTTCTGTCTGAGGGGATCGACAACAAGGTTGCTACAAGCTGAGAGTCGATAGAGGACAGTGTCCCGATGAGTGCAGGTATGTTCGGATTGAAGCTTTCCGTGAGCTGCTGGTTCACCAAGACAGTGGAAGTACAACTCCACGTTGTTGACGAAACCCACTGACATGAACCGTCCTTGAAGTAACTGTCTTCGTGATAGCCCTGAGGGCCGTGAGTCTCAGTGTATTGGATCAGTATCTCTCCACGTCTGTAGGCTTCGGACTTGTCGAGGTTCGGAGTCCACATACATTCAGGCTCTGGACATTGCGTGCTGGATAGCTGTCCACTGAAGCGATTGGGTTTGGCGTAGTGGTCTAAGCGATGACCTGGGTCATTGAAGTCGAGCTCACAGCCCATCTCGCAGCGGTAATGGCCTTGCGCATACCTTTCGTTGTCACAATGCGCCCAAAGCATGCTCAGCGTGCTGGAAGCAGACAGTTTCATCGAGCACGTTTTCAATGGACAGACGAATGTTGCAAATGACAGCAGTACTACGTCTCAAGCAAAGAACGATGGTTTGAAAGATCGTCTAACACGCCACTGTCGCAACTTCATTAGATATCTACGACGAACCGGTCAGGCTCGTGGAAGAATCTCATTCGTGGTGATTCGAGCATCTGAGGTCAAGTCAGCACTCATCCCGTGCTTTGGCAGTGATATCGGCCTCGAACCGCGTAGGTCTATAAAAATGCACAATACTTTCGAAGAAACAGGATAGCATCCAATGAGATAACACATATCCTGGGCTCTCTTTGCATACATCTCGGATCTGGAGATTACTGTGCCTTTTGATAGCGACGACGTCGCTATATGCTTTCGAAGGAATAGAGTAGGAGTTACAAACTTTAGCACACGGGGAGGTATCATTGCGAGCCGCTATCTGGAGGGAAGAAAAGGGAGACAAGCAGTATTACATATCGCAAAGAAATCAGTGCTGCTGATAAGTTGTTAGACCATAGATCTTGCATTCTCAATTTGATCATCTCTTTTGACAAGCATCAGAGTAAATTTGTGATTACGCTTGTGGCCTGTATGTTTATCTAAGACAAACGAGAGTACGGTCGTCAGGCTTGACTCTGGCCACACTCAATACCAATTGGATAAAGGCTCTGTTACCGTCCTTGGTCCTGGGCACCTGCTCTCTGAACCTTGCGATCAGGTCTGGAATGCTTATGCCAGCAGGAGGAACAGCGGCCCTGATCTCATCGGCGGTCGGCATGGGTACGGGACTGCCGGCGCGTGAGCCGATGGGGGTTGCGTTGCCGGGCGATCCGGGAGTAGATCGAGGGTTCAGTGTCATGGGACGAGAGCGTCTTTCAGTCTCGGTATCACTGCCTGAGCCGGCGGCGAGACGTCCCATGGGCGATGTAGCTCCCGACATGTTGTGGCGGTGCTGTTTCTTCATGCGCTTGTGGTTGATCGATTCACTACCACTGGTCTCTGACAAGTTAGGTGAGCCGGGACGCTTGAGGCTCGACATGGAGGGTTTTGGCTGGAGGCCGCCGTGCTTCTCAGCACGACCCGATGGAGTGTTGGCATTGGTTGACATTTGTGAGGCCTGTTTGTCGCCGTTCGCCTTGAGTTCTTCCTCCTTCTTGCGTTCATCCTCTTCGCGTTGACGTTCAATGTCCGAGTCGTCCGAGTCTTCCTAGAATGGGGTTTAGATCTGATTCGATGAGTAGCAACAAAAGTCAAACATACCTCCTCCGAGTATGGATTGTCACTCTCGTCATCATCATACTCGTAGTTTTTCTCAATCTTGATCAGCTTCTTGCGCAATTTCTTTGCTTTCTTCTTCTCTTCACGCTCCTTTTTCTTCTCGTTTTGCTCTTCTTCGTACCAATCCTTTTCATCTTTGACACCTGTGCCGGCAAAGATGTTGGCTTCGTGTCGCTCCTTTTTGATCTTTGATGCGGCTTCTTTGGCCTCTTCTTCGTCATCTCCAAATAGTTTGCCCTCGTCGTCGTCTTGGAATTCATCCTCGGCTTCAAAGTCCAGCTCGTCAACGTCATCAGCAACATCCACGTTTTCGTTATCGTCGTCGTCTTCATCCTTGACGCGGTTCTCGCCTCGGGTACCCACTCTACCTCTGGTCAGACGCTCTTGTCTTGCGAGCTCGGCACGCTTCTTCTCGCGACCATGCTCATTGTCCATGAACCATCTAGGGTTCTTCTCTCGTTTCTCCATGAAAGCCTCGGCCTCGACCAGGGAAAGTAGCGGAACACGGCCTGTTGGGTTGAAGCGGTACCATTTCTCGATGGGAACCATTCTGAAGCTGCCATTGTCGAAGACAAACATTACGTTTGATTCGGACAGCGGCTCTTCGTATGTACCGATCCAGATGTTCTTGTTTTCAAAGTCTTCAAGATGCCAGGGGCGGCCTTCTTCGTAGCGCAATCTGGCACGCTTCTGGGCTTCCGGTGTGTCTGTAGGGTAGTAGACGTCCTCGGTCTTCTTTTTGAATGGCTGGCGCTTCTTTGCGGCTGCCGCTTTGTCGCTCGGAGCAATCTGAGCCTGAGTGGCTTCTCTTTCTGCGGCCTTCTCTGCCTTGCGTATGGCCTCCTTCTCGCGCTCCTTGTCGTCTTCGGGATTGGCATCAACGGGTATGTTGGGGGTGTCCTGAGGAAAACGACGATGGAGCTTGACAGGGCGCTCGAATTGATCCTTGTCGTATGGGTTGACGACGTTGTTGGAAATGAACTTGATGGCATGGAAGCGGAGACCTTCGAGAAGAGCCTTCTTGGTGGCCTTGAGCGGAATCTCATTGTAGGTAGAAGGGTCGTCTTCGGGTTCGGGTTGCGCCTGAACGGCAGAGGCGGCCAAAGGCTTGGTGGCACCGGTAAGCTTTTGCGGCGGAGGAGCAGGAGGACGCTTTGCTTGGTTTCGAGAGGGCTTGGGCGCAAAGGGACCAGTAGGCTTTCTGCGACGGATGGCACCTTGACCGTTGTTGGGAGTAGTCGAAGGCTGGCGCGAGGCCGGGCTCACGCCTGACGGAGGAGCACTCATCGTGTCGTCCGAGTAGGCGGAGTCTTTGTTCGGCTTGCAAGGGCAGTTCTACGTCTGCATCGAATGGTGATGTGATCGTGGTGCTGATGCGTAACCGGCAGAACGCAGAGTGAGTCGACCGTGAGTGCGACAGCGACCGAGGCGGATGAAGATGGCGTGAGGAATGTGGATTGAAGAGTGTGGTATGCAGCGACGAGGATGTCGAGTGTCTATTCTGTCGATGCGGCCATGTCATCGTCCAAGCGCCGCTCTTCTCAAAACGTCTTGGCATCAAATGTTCCCCACATCTTCATCTCGCCGTCACTTTCAGCCGAACTCTCACGAGTTGGCGACTGCTACAATTAATATCAACCATCAGACATCAGTCGCTCGCTCTGTCTGACATCTAAAATCGACGGTCCCATCTCAGTTGTACTCGACGTGCTTCTAAGGAACAATTCTGATGCTTTCCTGATAACTTCACTATTCCATCACCCCTCTCACGCCTGTCTAAGATGGACCAAGGCAATGGTTATGCTTCGCAAAAGCTCGAGGATCAGCTGCGAAACATGATCATGAATCACAATCCTCCTCAGCAGCAGCACAACGATCCTCGTGTTCTGACCCAGTCTTCTCAAATCTCTCATGGTTATCCTCCACGACTTCCTCCTGGATTTGGTGTGCCGCCACGCATGACAGGTGCTCAGCCGCACTACTCCAACAACATACCAACCGACCGCCAGCAAGACTTTTCTCACTTCCTCCAACAGCATCATGTGACCGCTCCAGCTCCTCAGCCACCACGCCAGGCGCCTGCCCAGACAAATAACAACAACTTCCGTGGCCGTGGTCCTCATCGCAACTATAACTCTCGACCCATGGATCCAAACGCATATGACAGACCTCCGCCTCAAGGTCCCCGCTCTCATCAACCTTACTCTCAGCATCAGGGACATCATGCTTATCAGAACCAACATCAACAGCAACAGCGTCAACTGTATCAACCTCAATCTCGACCTCAGCCGGGTGGTACGACTTACTATGAACGCCAGGCCTCCTTCTTAGATTCGCTGGCTACTCAGGAAATCTCGAAAACGCAGATGTCTGACTCTGAGATCGCAATGAAGGATGCCTTCCGTATCAAGCTGCAACAAATCTTCGAGAATCTCAAATCTCCGGATCCAGAAAACCCTCTACCTTCTGTCGAGCTGGCTAGTTTTGGCAGTCTTAGTTCTGGCTTTGCCACTGCTGGCTCGGATATGGATTTGGCTATCGTCACTTCCTCTGAGCATGACTTGAGCCAGCATTTCTCTCCCCACGAGAACGGTCTCGCTCGAGTCCTCGAAAAGGAGCTACTAGACAACGGCATCGGCGCTCGCTTACTCACTCGTACACGTGTGCCTATCATCAAGATTTGTGAACAGCCAACCCCGGAACTCTTGGACGCTCTTCGGGAATCTCGCGAGAAGTGGGACAATCTGCCTGAAGACGAGAAGTATTCCACTTCCAAGCCAGCTGCCGATGAAACGAACTCCAAGAAAGACACTCCGGAGTCTGAGTCTAAGACTGATGGTGCTCAGCCGTCCGAACAGAATGGTGTGGTCTCCCAAGAACAAGTACCAGCAGATAGTGTCTCGTCACTTGTCGAGTCGACTCAAGCTCTACACATCGACCTGCAAACATCCTCGAGCCAACCTCAGGTCACTTCAAAGTCAGAAAATACACAACAGCCTCACCAAGAACAGTCTCAGGACAAACAGGCAAATCGTCAACGAAACGACAGAAGTTGGCGACGCGAAAAGGCCGCTGGTCCTCTAGACTTTCCCAATGATGGTGTTGGCATCCAGTGTGATATCAACTTCTTCAATCCTCTGGGTATTCACAACACTCAGATGTTGCGATGCTACTCAAAGTGTGATCCTAGAGTCCGACCCATGGTGCTGTTCATCAAGTCATGGGCTAAGCGCAGGAAGATCAACTCTTCTTACTCAGGCACCCTCTCATCGTATGGTTACGTGCTAATGGTTTTGCATTACCTTGTAAATGTCGCCCGTCCTCCTGTTTTGCCCAATCTACAACACGAGGCCGAGGCTGATGGTGTTCCTCCCACTATTATTGATGGTCACGAAGTTTGCTTTTTCGATAGGGAAGACATAATCGAAACTCGTGCCAGCCAAGGTGTCGTCACCCAGAACAAAGAGTCGTTGGGCAACTTGCTCGTTGGCTTCTTCAAATACTACGCCGTCAATTCTGGTGGTTTCTTCTGGACACGCGATGTGCTCAGCTTGAGAACTCAGGGCGGCCTCTTGTCCAAAGACCAAAAGGGCTGGACGGGTGCAAAGACTGAACACAACGACAACAAGGAGGTGCGCCATCGCTATCTCTTTGCCATCGAAGATCCTTTCGAGACCACGCACAACGTCGCACGTACTGTTACGCACAATGGCATTGTTGCTATCAGAGATGAGTTCCGTCGTGCATGGCGCATCATTCTTGCCGTCGGTCGAAGAGACGAGCCTGAAGGTGGCCTATTCGACGAACTGACTGAGGCCGAAGAGCAAGGACCTGCTTCCACAGCTCCACCACCAACTGTCAACAAGGTTCAGGCATATGGTCAGCAGTTCCCAACTCTCGCAGGCGCCCCGGCCAACCCTGCTGCTGGACAGAAGCTTCACTCGCCTGTACGTACTCCGGTGCAGCCTGTCCAGGCAGTTCAAGCCCCAGTCCAGGCACTTGCACAAGAGCCTGCGCAGTCAAAGCCAGAGACTGCTCCTCCTGCAACTCGCGGTAAGGGACGTCGTCAAAAGTTTGTACCACTCAATCTTTAAAACCGTTGTTCAGGGTTTATCTTATTAGCATTTCTGGGCTGGAATGGAGTAATGGCTCGCATCTGAGAGTTTGCTGGAGATGATGATATATGCTTGAGATGGGGTCTGGGTCTGTGGTAAAGGAACACCTGGAGCCAATGGAAAAGTTGTGGATGATCTGGCATGAACGAGAGTCGGGCTTTCATATCTCATTGAGCATGGGGCCAGTATGAGCAAAGTTAGACGGAGAAGAAAATTGCATGGGCTTCACAGCTGTAACACCAATTTCGACACGAGACGCGA
This sequence comes from Aureobasidium sp. EXF-3400, assembly GCA_024195585.1. Classification (NCBI taxonomy): domain Eukaryota; kingdom Fungi; phylum Ascomycota; class Dothideomycetes; order Dothideales; family Saccotheciaceae; genus Aureobasidium; species Aureobasidium sp. EXF-3400. The sequence goes on from SWBL01000337.1 coordinate 8,245, forward strand.
GCTGTCGCAGAAGAGGCGCATGAGTCATGACAGGCAATGGTATGACATGTAACAACGAGATGGTAGATAAAGCCATACGGGCGACAGCGTATACTATAATATCAGCGTTCGTGATACGATATGCAAAGAGCAGATGGAATCGATTGTGAATGGAGGACGAAAATAGCACTCTTACGCGTTCTCCGAAAAGCCGAGGAAGGTTCGCGCGCGCGGAAGTCGCAAACGCAATGGAGAAGGCGCATGCGACTTGGCAGGAACGATCGAATGGTACTCTTTGTCTTTGAGATCAGAAGGAGAAGACGAATGGCAATGAAGCAATAGCGTAGCTAAATTCAGAATGCGATGAGTTCTTTGTAGCAGTTTCACATTCAGACAAATATGCGGCGGGTCATGTTGGACTCGTGGTTTGAGGTGGATATGTCACGCCTCGTCTCGTTCTTGTTCGATCAAGGGATCGGGGAAAGTGACAACTGCTCCAAGTGGCAGTTCCAACGGTTCAAAGGGACAGGTTGACCAACGCTATTGCGAGCTTCAACCCCTTTGACTTTTTACCCTCCAACAGCCTCCCATCTGCTCTAAACATCCCCCTTTGAAGAGTACGACCAGAGTGGGCACAAAGCTGCCTCGACCCCGATCCGACGCGACCGCCTGCACTTGGTTCTTTGTCGCAACCCGCTTTCTCCATCATCCCACCCAACAAGTCGTCGAGTCAAGCACACACACAACAGACCAGCCATGGTCGAAGACAAGTGCGGTTCCCTGCGACTAGCCATCACAAATCATGTCGCTGACATTGCTCGTTCAGATACATCGGACTGGCGTTAGCCGTCGCCTCAACACTTGCGATAGGTAATGCGCCCAACCTCGAGCACCACGAACCCCACGGCTAAACTGTACAAGGAACGAGTTTTGTCATCACGAAAAAAGGCTTGATGCAAGCGAGCCAACAACATGGCTTCGAAGGAGATGGCTTCGCATATCTCAAGAGTCCCGTCTGGTGGTCCGGCATCATCACAAGTACGTCTACAACCGTCGCTCTGCACAACTGGAAACTTGCTCACACCGTGCAGTGGTCATCGGTGAAGTAGCCAACTTTGCAGCATACGCCTTCGCACCGCCGATTCTGGTAACGCCGCTAGGAGCCCTCAGTGTCTTGATTGGGTCAGTAAAGAGTCGGGAGCATCTATACACATGGACAAGCACGCTGACAAGGCGCATACAGAGCGGTACTGGGATCATATTTCCTCGGCGAGAACCTGGGCACGCTGGGCAAGTTGGGATGTGCCATCTGTCTGATCGGTTCAGTCGTCATTGTGCTACACGCCCCGCCAGATAAAGAGGTGCAGACGATTGACGAGATTTTGAACTACGCTGTTCAGCCTGGTGAGTTGGGCGACAACAAGGAGGTTGCGCTGGAACAAGCGACTGACGTGAAGCAGGCTTCCTCTTCTATGTGCTGCTGGTCATTGTCTTTTCGACTGTCATGATCTACCGCGTGTGCCCGCGTTATGGACGCAAGAACCCGCTGATCTATATTTCCATCTGCAGCACCGTCGGCTCCGTCTCCATCATGGCCGTCAAGGGTGTCGGTATCGCCGTCAAGCTGACCTTTGCCGGTTACAACCAGTTCACCCACCCCAGCACCTACGTCTTTATTCTCGTCACAGTCGTCTGCATTCTGACGCAGATGAACTACTTCAACAAGGCCCTGAGTCAATTCAACACCAACATGTATGCTGATCTTTTTCGTCCACCATCCGGCACTCACTGACCTTCCTAGTGTCAATCCGCTGTACTACGTCACCTTCACCACCTGCACCCTCGTCGCATCCTTCATCCTTTTCCGAGGCTTCAACACCAGCGACGCTGTTAATACGATCTCGCTCCTGTGCGGTTTCCTCACAATCTTCACCGGTGTCTACCTCCTCAACCTCTCGCGCGAAGATCCCGAAGGCCACAATCACATGCAACTGAATGGAAACGGCAGTCGCTTCGATTTGGACGGCATCCCCACCGATCCCATGTCTGGTCCTCTCACCCGTCGTTCCATGCAAGCTCGCCGCAGCTCCGAAGCTCAACACCGTCGCTCAAATAGCATCAACCTGTCCTTTGCTGGCAGAAGATCTGGTGACAACGACCGAGATGCTTTGATGCACAACTACGATGTCGAGGCCACCAATGGCGGTTTCAGCCTCGGCGATCTGGCCGACAGTGATGATGAGGGTGTACCGCGGCAAAATGGAAAATCAAAGGTCTCACACGAGCGTCTAAGCTTCAACAAGACGGGCAGGTGATGACCTGTGTCACACTGAGGAGAAGTCGCGAGCTTGATTCACTTCTTCCACAGTGATCTGCTTCGAGCGCGCTGCAGGAATGGGTGTGCTGCAACGACCGAACGAGGAAAAGATTTCTTTCGCATTTCAACGGCGTTAATTTTGCTTTGTAATTTGGGGGGTTTGACATGATAGAACGAAGTCATGGTTACATTGGAAGGACGATGCTGTCACAGCAGCCGGTGGACGGAGGCTTGATACCCCGTAAGTGATTTTGCTTGTTTAGACTGGGCACAAAAGTCGGTGTATTCGGGAATGATGCCTGGATGGCTCAAGAGCTCTTGTTCTCTCTTAGCTTGGAGAATCTTGTACATAGAAAAAAGCTCATACGAATTGTGTCTAATTTTGAAGAACTGCAGTGCCAGAAGCGTAGGAACTGATGATTTACATGCTTCGAAAAACATCGACTTCAGTATTACTCGCTAGAAGGTGCAGAACCAGCCATTTCTTGTCAAACTGACACTGTGCTATATCAACACGAGTGGCACATCACAATCATTGTATAAAACACCTTGACGAGACTCCGAATGACTGTTTGAGAAAGAGTTCGATCGGGAACAGGGTGCTCCAATCAGCGAGATGTGATGCCAAGACTTAGATGCCTCGGTATGTTTTGTCTCCACATTCTCCTCCGCATCCGCGGCTACTGTGATGTACGCCGACTCGACATATCTCGACCCTCAAGACACTCTCACGATCAACATCAATATCATAATACCAATCTAAAATGTCGGCCGAAGCAGATGTCAAGCTCGAGGACTTCTCGTCCATCTTCTCCCTGGACGGAAAAGTGGCTGTCGTGACGGGTGGATCTCGAGGTCTCGGTCTCCACGCTGCATCAGGGTGGGTAGCCATGTGTTACACTGTGGTTGTTCGATTGTCTGACCGAGTCACATGCATACAGTCTCCTTCAAGCCGGATGTGCCAAAGTCTTCATCTCGTCTCGTAAGGCCAAGGCATGCGAGGAAGCCTGCGATGCCCTCAACAAGCTGCCTGGCATCAAGGGCAAGGCCATCTCCATCCCCGCCGACATCTCAAAGGTTGCCGAGGTTGAACGTCTGGCAGCAGAAGTTGGAAAACACACGGATCATGTGGATATTCTGTTTGCCAATGCAGGCGCAACCTGGGGTGCTCCATTTGACAAGCACCCGGCCGAGGCCTTTGCCAAGGTCATGGACCTCAACGTCAACAGTGTCTTCTACTGCATTCAGAAGTAAGCACACCGACAAGCTTCATGTCTTGTCCGTCAGCTAACACGTCCGTCCAGGTTCGCCCCCCTGCTCGAGAAGAATGCTTCATTGAGAGACCCCTCTCGTGTGCTCGTCACAGCGTCTGTTGCCGGCATAGGGATTGGTTCGTTGGGAGACAATGCAACCCCAGGATACAGTGCTTCCAAGGCCGCAGCTCTTCATCTTACTCGTAACCTGGCCGTCGAGTTGGGTCCCCGAGGCATTCTCTGCAACAGCATTGCGCCTGGCTTCTTCCCAACAAAAATGGCCAATGGCTTGATGGCTCTGACCGGTGGTACACAGGCTCTGGCCGATGCAAACCCCAACAAGAGACTAGGTAAGCCTGAAGACATCGCTGGTACCGTTGTATATCTCTGTTCAAGGGCAGCCAGTCATCTGAACGGCGCCCACATCGTCATCGATGGTGGTAGTATACTCGGCCGCTCCAAGCTGTGAGGAGAATACAATCACTTGCATTGGGATGTATGTATCCTGCCTTCTATCATACTGTCTTGGCTCCAAAGTGGTGTACCGCCGTGCAAATCGTCTGGAGGGCCTGTCGTTGCGTACCGAGACCGTCATGCCTGTTTCCGGCTAACAAGGTCTTGAATGGCAGCACGGCGTGACAGGAACATGAAGGGTAGCCACCCGCTTTGCCGTGAACACCGTGTCTCTAACTTCCCCATCATCGAGGAGACGACACCGCCATCATGCCAGCCTCTTTCACCCATTTCACCCATGTCATTGTTACATTGCCCCTCGTTCATTGGAATGCACGTCACACGGATACCGGGAGCCGCACTGCAGTAACATCACCCATTCCTGGGGGATGCGCAGTATCCTTTCCCGATCCTGACGGCGTTAGCTGAGATCTAGGCACCGCGCTCACGGAGGATCAGGCTAAAGTACTGGGCTTGCAGGTCATTGCAGCATCTGAAACATCACAGCTTACTCACCGCACTTGAGGGGAAGAGCAACAGCTTCACCTATACCTACAAGCACCCTCTAAATCTCCGCAATGCCTCCCCTAACTTGACGTGCAGCCGCTGTAACGTTATGCATCTGCAATCGACTCAACGGCTCTAGATAACGGGACCTGCAGATGTATCGTATCCTTCCTGTCGTGCTTCTTCTGGTTCCTGCAATTCGGGCATTGGCAAGCAAGCAATCGGCATCCTCAGTCATCATCCTACTTGCCTGAGGGTGGTATTGCAGCGGTGTGGGTGTGCCTGGCTAGCCGATTGACTGGATGAGTTCCTGATGCCGAAGACAAGCCATTTTGTGTCTATATCATTCGCTTTCGCTCGCCCGCACCAGCCACAGCAAGTAGGTGCGACCTATGGTTGTTCACTGACAAGACGACTACCGTTATGGCTTGCATCATTCCTTCGTCCTTGAGACATTTATCCGCGTCTATTCAACACAACAATGCCGACGCGCGCGTCTGATGATGTTGGTACCCGTCTGTCATTATGTACATACCCTTCGAGTTGTCGATAAACAATCCGGGTCAAACTTCCCTCCAAATCTGACAAAGTCGATGGAATGCTCTGCACATCAAACCTGCGCAACAGACATGCAGGCCGCAGCGTCTGATGAATGTCATTTTTGTGGTGGCGCGATTGCACCCGGCTGGAGAGCCCGGATCCTTGTCAACTGTTGTGTAACACAAGCACTCACGGACCACCATTGGTGCGGCTGGACGACAGACCCCGTGATGGGCCATCATTGACGAGGAAAACATTTGTTTTTCATCAATTGATATGTCTTGGATACAATCTTTCATCAGATGGATGTTCTGGATATAGGAATTCGCTCTTGTCGTCGAAATAGGGCTTCCTACATTGACATATGCTGGAACCCGTCTGTCTCGAGGATAGTGATGATACACGGGAGCAACAGAAAACTGGCTGTTGGGACCATTTCAGAAACAACTTAGCCAGCATCCGCGCCTGCTCAATCCGGACAATGCCAGACAAACCGTGTGTACCCGTCGATCGCGCCTAAACAGCCCCCTGCGCTGATCATGATACTCTGTAGCAGCAGGTCGAGACGACACCCATAACAGTATCAAGAGTCTCTCATCCAAGCAATTCTTCTACCAGATTTCGAAGGCTCGGTCCCTGAGTCTGTGCGCAGGGTCGCGGTGCATGTCATTGGTGTCACACACCATAAACCACACATTCAACAACAGCTTTCTGGTAAGCCTGGGTAGGCTCTTGGAGATCTGAGGATCATTCCTGCTATGCGGCTTTTTTCTGGGACTCTCCTAGTAGCGCCTGGTGGGGAAGGTCTGCGTCTCGTCCAGCCGATTCTGATCCAATGTTTTCTTGCCTGAGCTGCGATGTTTGAAGCCAACTGTCGGTGGAGGAGGTATGGCTTCAGGAGCCTCTACATAAAGAGTCCCTGCAGGAACCAACACTGAATATCCCTTCTTTCTACAAGCACCCTTGAACTCAAAAACTCTACTGCAAGGCTGATACAGGCACAAACCAATATTGTGTGCTTTCCCCCTCTCATTTACTTACCCTCCCATTCACTCTGAGGGTGTGCGTTCGTTCGATCACTATACCTGGGTTCATTCCTCTTCAGGTTGTCCCGTCCCTTGCAGTCACATTCCACTCCAGGAGCGACCCTACCTTTCGAAATTAGCCTAGCCGTGCCCCAGCATTCGAAGAGGCTCGAGCCTAACAGAACCCAGGCCACTGAATCAACGACCCACACGTCACACAAGCCAACTGACGTGCAGCCAACCATCATGAGGGACCAGAAGTTGTATGGAGGTAAGTTCGAAGCAGATATAATGAGGGGAGGAGCAACGTGCTTTCATCCCTTCTCTTCACCCTCTCGTCTCCTTTCTATAATCTTCAAGCCACATTTCAACGGGTCTTGATTCAGGAATTCATCACAACAAGCTGATCATGGGTCCAGCTTCGTTCGACATGGCACATCGCCGTCTCACAAACTTGTCTATCGATACCAATACGTTTCATGGACAGTCTGCTTTGATCTCTCCACCAGAGTCAGCCAACAGTGCCCGTCGTAGCTCATACGACATGAACTTCCATCATGATCCTATATCATACCATCCGAACACGCCTGTTCACTTTACCGGCCAAGACATTTACAATGTGGTACCCTCTGACAAGTTGAAGATTGGACTTCAACCACAACAATATCCTCCAAGTCCTGTAGACTTCACACAGGGTCAACAAAACTACACCACCGCCTGCAACTCGCCGACATGGACCTCCTCAATGGCGTTCACCCAGAAACCAGAGGTGGACACGTCCTTCTATCAGGATAGCTCAACTCTGTTGTCGACCGACCAGGACTGGAACAGCTCGACCATGAGCCATTACCCTCAAGTGGACTACGTTCCTGACCCCAACTCGCTGTTCATGCTGCCATCCCAGGATCCATCAGCATCCTTCATGACCGATGTAGACTCGTCTCATCATGAAAATCTTCCTACTTTTATCGCTCCCAGCCAGGCTGTTCATCAGCCAGAGATGCTTGACTACATGAACATATCCGGTTGGGGTGGCCTCCAAACCCCTGTGCATGACAGCAACATCTTGCACTCGTCCTCCCCCCCTGAGTACTCGCCCACGACTCCTTCCACTCTCGATTTTTCGTTCGATTCATCGTACGTCAAGAATGAGGCCTCTCCTTCGTCATCCTACGGTAGCACCTCTCGCTCCAGCCTCTCCAAGAAAGGCCGCAAGATGTCCAAAGCCGACAAGCGTCGCTCGATCTGCAAAAGCGTTGCCTTGTCCAACTCCACCAAGTTGACCTTCTTGACCGACGAAAAGTCGGAAACGTTCTTCCACACCGGCCCAGAAGGCAGGGAGAAGCTCAAAGCAAATCGAAAACTGCACAAGTGCAAATTCCCTCTGTGCTCTCAAAGCTTTGCCCGCTCCGAGCACTGCAAGAGGCATGAGAACAGTCACTCCGATGAGTATAACTTCTGCTGCTATATCTGTGATCGTCGACTTGACCCTAACGAGCCAAAGTCTCAATGCTCGGTTGGCAAGAAGAACAATGGCAGACAGAATCGCCATGACAACTCTCGCTCGCATCACTGGACTCACGTCAAGGCGTATCTCGTCATCAACGATCCTCTCGTCCGTGAGCGTAATAAGGAAGCCAACAAGAAGTCCAAGGGTCGCAATTGGCCTATCTCGCCCGTGCAAATGCTTGGGTTGGTCAGAGAAAAAGGTACCCCTCAGCAGCAGGATGTGGTGCTTAAGTTCTTGAACGGAGAGGCTGGCAAAGACTTTGGCGTTCACATCCTTTGGGATGAAGAGGGGTGCCCTGTTGTACCTTGTCCTGAGACTATCGGCGCTGGAGGCTGTGGGATGTGCAGAGCCAAGCAAGGAAAGGGCAAGAAGTGATTTGGGGTTTCCTCTTGCTCTGCACCTTCTTTCCTCCTTTGCTTCGTGAGGCCCTGGGTCTCCTTCCTTGGCTTTTCTTTTTTCCTTTTCGGTTGACGGACTGTTTTGTTTCTTGCATGATACCTCTGGCTGTCTCTTTCTTTCTATCGCAACCACAACGACAACAGTAATGACTACGACGAACGACACAACAACAACACAGAAGACCCACCGCATCTGCATCGGGCATCTTCCCTTCACGACGACTTCCTTCACGATATCCTCCTTCATGACCCCCCTTTTTCTTCGTCCACCTCTTCTCGGCATGTCGGGCTTTTTTTGTACTCTTTCCTCTTTTCGGTGTGGTTTTACTTCTTTTTGCTTTTGATGGGAAGGCAAAGGCATGTGTGGGCTGGGTTGTAGTATTATCTTATCTTGTTCGCATCACCTCATCGGGGATCGCATGAAGGGAGGGGACTTTCTTTACTCTTTTGTCTTTGGATCAAAAAGGGATAAACACGGAAAAAGTTCTGGGAGAGGCTAGATTAGTGGGTTCAGTTTTGGGTTGGTGTAATCAACTAAAATTTCATGAGTCGTTTTGGTTTACTTGATTTCTCTTCACTGGCTTCAGTATTTGTTGTGCTTAAACCGCTTATGAAATCTATTGGCGAGGTTTGGGGGCTTGGTGAGAATGCTTTGCTTTGCTCTTATGTAGATGTAATAGATATCATAACTTATTACCGATAGGCATTGCCGCCTTGGTAGACATAAATTGCAGTGGGATTGTGGTCAACTGCCTAGATCTCGAGTCTTTGATACTCGTGATCTTACAGTCCTTGATTCAATTTGAGTACGTAAAGGAGATTTCAGTTCGCTTTATGCACCGCTTATAACGACCTCAGTAAGAATTTCCGTTAGTCAAAAATTATCGATCTGAAGTAGTGGGCTGCCACACCAATCATCGGATGTGGTTCGAGATTGCATAGTGTTGTTAAGATGACATTGGTAGGCAATCTGGAACCTCCCCACACAGTTGACGGCGGCGTGTAGTTAGTATTGCAAAGGCCTAGAGCTGTTATATGTAATATAGAATGTGGGGCTGCTGACACTTTTAGATCGTGATGTGAGATCTTCTTGGATATTCATGCAGTTGTCAATATATTTATCCAGTGAAAGTAATCCCGTTGCCGACCTGACGGAAAATGTGGTTGTTCGAGCTGTCAGACCTTCTGTGACCGACAACGACTAGTTCTTCTGTCACTCCGGATCAAGTGCGTCGCGACGACATGTCGTTGTATGTGAATCATGTCAATAGTCTTTCTACCTTCTGCCCTGAGAGGTAGCGAGGGTCGTCGACGTTGGAAGTTGCGACTCGCAGAGTTTGCCGAGGCACGGATGGCTTTCCGGGGGCTGGTTCCTTCCCAGCCACCTCTTTCTCTCCATCAAACTTACGTCCGTTGCTCATACCCTAACGACGATCGCAACAAAAGGTCGTATCGCTCCTGCAACTTGCAAGTCTTGGTGCTGTAGTAAGCAGAAAATGGAAAGAGGCTTCATCGCATCCAAGCCGAGGCTTTCAGAGTACTCGAGGATTCTCGTCCGTAAGCGTTTCAAAACACGAGGACAAGACTTGATACCAAGCTTCTGTTTCCCTTCCTCTTACACAGAGACAAGCTGAGTCTACAGTGTACTTGAATGACTCAAAAGGCCATGTCACCCGAACTCTGATCTATCTACTTACCAAGTACTTAGTGGACTCTCATCATTCCCTCTTGTGGTCTTCGTTTAATATAGAGCCCGGTGCACGCGAGAGATCCACCACGTCCCCACAACAGACACGACCCCATGATCGATGGCCAGGATCATTAACAATCCAATGCATCAACATCCGCAAACTCTTGTTGGCTGACTTAGTTCCAACTGACTGGCCGCACGATCCGACTCGTCCTGACCTTCGCTACTGGGCGTTCACCCTTTTATACTCCACGTTTCAGGCATGGATCGCGTTCGCAATGGTGCAGTATCATGTGGGTGTCAGGACTCGTCCGCATGAACTACAGCTGTTACTCACCCATGAACGTGGTCGAGAGATACAATGATCGTCTTGCAGTGGACGCGAGACCTGATATATTGATACCATATCACAAGACCGCTTTTCAACCTATGTCGAAGCTCCAAGGTCTTCTCAAGCCAACAACTCAAAGCTTGCCCTGTCATGACTCATGGTTGTTTAGTGCCATGCTATTCTACTTGTCTCCATCGCATCCTCATGGGCCAAGCTCAAGCGCTGAAGCCAAACTCTTGGACCATGCACCTAGCTGTTATAGATCAACAAAACCACTCTCGTCAATTGTTATGTTCTGTCGATAGAGGTGATGGCCGTCTTGGCTCATACACGATCCTATCACCGGCCCGCCATGGCGCTCTAACAGTAATTTTCATAGCAAGAAAATGCCTCGGTCTCGAGCCTTGCGTACGAAGACTTGCAACATAAATATTGACACACTTCCTGTATGACGAGTGAATCATCGACAGTCTAGCACCTCCGACTGCACAAGACTTTCGTCCTCCAAATTCACTCACTCAATTTGTCTTTCGCTGCCACCAAATATACACCCATCTTTCGATCATCATGAAGTCCTTCTTCATCGCCTGCCTTGCTGCCACCAGCACCTTCGCAGCACCTCTCGCAGCTCCTCAATTCGGCGGCTTCCCTAGCTTCGGCGGTGGCTTGGGTGGCTCTACCAAGAACGATGTTATCAACGGTGTCTGCAAGCCCGTGACTTACATCTTCGCTCGTGGTACCACTGAAATTGGCAACATGGGTTCCACTGTTGGTCCCGCTCTCGAGAAAGCTCTGGAATCTGCCTTTGGACAGAGCAATGTTGCAACTCAGGGCGTGACATACCCTGCAGATGTCGCTGGTGCCATTAGTGGTGCCCTTAGCCCTGGCACTGCTCAGGGTGCCCGTACCATGGCTAGCTTGACTCAGCAAGTTCTGAGCAAGTGCCCTGACACCAAGGTTATTCTTGCCGGTTACTCTCAGGGTGCTGAACAGGTTCATGGTGCTCTCATCAATCTTCAGAACGGTCAGGTTGCTGTAAGTATTCACTTACTCTGTGCCAAGTTGAATTATTTGCTTACGAGTCGTTACAGGCTGCTCTTACTTTTGGCGACCCGCTCCAGAGAAGCCCTTTCAGAAACATTGACTCTGGTCGTACCAAGGTGTATTGCAATATCTTGGATGCCGTCTGCAACGGTGCTTTTGTCATCTCTGCTGCTCACTTGTCCTACTCTATCCAGGATGCTACCCCTGCCGCTCAGTTCGCCAAGAGTGTCATTGGCAACATCTAAGCGCGAGATCGTGCTGGATGTGTTCAACGGCTCTCAATGCCTTGCAACTTCGATTCTTCAACCCTCATTTTGTTCGTGTTTTCATTGTCTCGACAATAAATATCATCAAATCATGACCCATTATGTTCTGTTACTTACGAACATACCCGTCTCAGCCCAACATTGATGTTGCTCTTTCCAACGCGGTTTTCGCAGATTCGCGGACCTTTGTGATGATCTCCGCGGCAGGTGCTTTCTTGCGTACTAGGCCAACCCCCGTACCTGCCCAGATTGCAGCTCTCCTATTGTCTTGATCGAAGCCAAGATGAGAAGTTTGCTTCGCTTCAGCATGTGATTTGCGAATATCGTCGATTGAGATGCCCTCAATGTGATCCTTGTAGCTTTGTGCAATCAGAGCTCTGCCATCAAAGTCTCTTGGCCAGATATTCGGACCGGCCAACTCATCAAATAGCTTTGCTCGAACAGTCGTCTGTCCTCCATCTTCAGTCTCTAGTATCGCGGATTGGTAGGCAGGATGTACTGTGGTTTCTTCGGCTGCGAGGAATCTGGTGCCCATGACTACTCCATCTGCACCTAGAGTCAGAGCTGCCGCAACACCAGAGCCATCTGCAATACCGCCCGCCGCAACGATAGACATGTCGTCTAGTCCCATCCTTTGGAGTGCATGTAAAGTCTCAGGGATCAGAGAGATGACACCTGCACCCTTCTCACCGCCATGACCACCTGCGTCTGCGCCTTGTAGTACAAGTACATCTGGCTTGCAAGATTGGGCCAATCCAATAGCTCTTGTCACACTGCCGATCTGAATCCATATCTTTGTTGTCTCGCTCGCTCTACGTATCGCTTCCGTCCAACGCCCAAAATCCACAGACTCATGTGCAGCAAACAACCACACTGCAATTGGACGAAAGTCTTCGACCAACTTAACAAAATCTTCGAGTCTTTGCGCAAATATCAGTGCTCCTAAACCAATCGGTAGAGTTGCGCCAGGTTCTGGCGTTCGGTTTCCTGTGACTAGTTCTGTGACATCCTCTAGGGCTGTGCGAAGAGCTTTTGTGTCTGGAAGACCGCCGAGGAAGCCTATGCCGCCTGCTTTGTAGACTGCGTGAGCTAGCTTGGGACCGGCGAAACCGCTCATGGGTGCTGAGATTATGGTTGGCGAGGATACCCATGAGTAATCTTTTGAGAGACGTTGGGTTGGCATGATTAATGTGTAGAGAGAGTCCCGATGTTATGTTCGTCTTGCAGTCTGGGTTTCTTGATTGAATTACTATGATCCTGGATATTGGGCAATCAAAAATAATATAAGATGTTGTTGATGGAAATCAAGAAGATGAAGTTGAGTTGGAGCTTACGTGAGACCAACGCCAAGAATTGTCAATCTGTCTGGCGTCACCTACCGCTCCTTCCTGTGTTCTCTCCTTCCTCGCATCTTTCTGTACTCTGACTCAGCACTGTGCAGTTTTGCGTCCTAATGAAAGACCCTGCTCGGGCTGATGCTAGTTTTTCTTCCAGAAGAACAGGCCACCGCAATAAGAGATGAGGCGAGGTCACGACGCGAAAATTGCGTCTGATGACCAATAGACGCTTCATTGAATATCAAAACTTACGAGACTGACACATGGCAGAAGGTAGAAAAGAACGCCTTGGTGAGCAATTATATCTGACTACCATTCCTGGACACCGTCTCTAGTGATAACCTTGCCAACATCGGCATCCCTGGCACCCTCTAAGACACTCATGATAAAAGGTCTGACAATCTCTGCATCACCAGCGCCCATCTTTTTGAGCGTCTCGGCCCCAAAGCCACCCAAACCTGTAGCAAGGAAGCCTGGCGAAATGCACCAGACTCTGACGCCATCTTCATGGAGCAATCTGTACCATTCGCGCATCATCATGTTCATACCTGTCTTGCTGCTTCTGTAGGCAGCAACACTCATGTCCTGCTTGGGCCAACCCTTGGCTGCAAATTTGTCGAAGCGGGCGACCGAGTTTTCTGTGCCTCCAAGCGTAGAGGCTCCTGATGTCATGAAGAGAAGACGTGGGCTGGATGCTTGCAGGAGTAATGGAGCAAAGGTCTCTGTCATGATCTGAGTTCCTGCTGTGTTCACGTTCCAGGTCTTCATCCAGTTCTCACGTTGGGTCATCTTGCCGGCAGACACCAGGGCATCAAACTGACCGCCTTTTTTGCGAATTCATGTAAGCAAGCAGAATCATGAAGACGTAGTGATGAGCTTTACCCGCGTTGTTGATCAAGACGTCCACCCGACTGAACTGCGTCTTGACTTTCTCGAATGCTGCATTGATGGATTCATCAGACTCGAGGTCGACTTGGAGCGGATATAGCTTGCTCTGGGTAGATGAAAACTCAGCCTTTGCTGAGTCGATGGCTGCTTGAACTTTGTCGAGCGAGCGTCCAGCAACGATAATATCGTATGCCTTCTCTGATGAGGTAAGAGCTCGAACAATCTGATATCCAATGCCAGTGTTGGCGCCAGTAATCAAGACAATATCAGTCTGAGCCATTGTAGGCGAGGTTGAGGTTTCGATTCTCGAGTCTCGTAGTACAGTGGGTAGAAAGAAATGTTCACTTTGGGACATATTGTTGCGAGCGGGTCTGTTTTTGTGCTAGTATAGAATTACCTTCATACTTCATTGTTCGGTCGTAAAGACAGCCCGGCCCCGAAAGGTAACCCCATCCTTATCGCCGATACGCCGAGCGGTAGACAGACCAAGTGCATACTGCTTGTCTACACTCATTCGCATACCTCATAGATGTCTGTTTAATCTAACCTAGCCGTTTGGCCGCCTTAGTCCTTCGTGCCTGTTTATGTAGAGGCGAGGAAGCTTCAATAGAGCCCGTTCAGAAGCACAAGAATCGGGAGGAGATGTAAATTTCGATCATGCATCGATTGTCCAACGATGAAGCCGGAGTGGGACCGTCAGATGCCTGCAGTGCCTGTAATCGCAGAGTGTCTCCCAATCTCTGTATATATACAGGCAAATATTGCTCTGTCAACATGTCTGTAGTACTTACCTATCATTATAGACCGTTTTACACCACCTCGTAACATAAGCGCCGTGGCGTTGCATAAAAGCTCTATTAGCAGGCTGATGCCGTAGAACCGCTCAATACAGTTTGATTCGGGATCGTGGATTGGACGAGCAAACGCTGCAAACTTGAGATGACATTAAATCCATTGGATGCCAGCCCACGACAAGCGCTCATGTCCAAACCAACGGACAACCTCGACCAACTGTCGCGAGTGTCTCTATGAAACGCAGTACCGGGGCCTGCCATGCAGAGAATACTCGACTGCCATCTATGTCATCTAGTCAAGTTGTCCTCACAAACTTCTGGCCACTCACGAATTTGTGGTTGAGTTAGTGATACTGTCTCAGGCCTGCACCATCTGTCTCTAGACAGCCTCTCTGCCAACAATGCCGTCTAACAAGGACCGACTTTACCTCGCGCTTTACGCTCGAGCAGGAACTGCTAAGATGGCAGGAAAAGAAGACACGTACGTATGCAGACATACCTGAGGAGGGATGTGCTGCTAATCAAGTCATAGCTACCACTGGGAACTTTTAGTGGGGCCCAAAAGCGACAAGGCAGAAGATGAAGGTGTCCGATATCACGCACGAGAGCGTATGAAGCAGGATGGAAACTCCGAGTGGGAATTCGAAGAAGCACCTACTACGATGTTACCGTCGCGAATGATCATGGTTCGGATCTTGATAGCCAAGATCGAAAGCAGAGACAGACTTGCTCAATTGCTGCGACAGATCCCTGTCAGACAAGGACAGCAAGGCTGGAACTGTGTTTTCTGGATCAAAGAAGCGCTATCCCAGCTTCAGATGTCGACGAATACCATTGGTACGAATGTAGTGGAGTGGGAAGCTGTTCGCAATGCAGCTATGATATATTGTCAGAAGAAGAAGGACCAGCATCGATTCGATGGCCAGGCCAACTTTGACACTATGCGGGTGGCGACTTTTGACTTGATTCGAAGAGAGGAATCGGTTCCATAGATATCAAGGTCCTCAGAATGCATCCCCAAAGTATCGTTGTCGTAGTTGCTCCATCACGAGTGTGGCCGGCATCGGTTGCAGAAATTTGTCGATTTCATCCTTCCAGAATGAGTTCTGTGGGTTGACCTGGCAAGCTGTAGTGTACTCCCAGTACGGCGGATACCAACCTGCGGTCTCCCAATCGATGATTCCGACAATGGTATCACCGCGTACGAGAATATTGAGACTACTCAGATCGCCATGCGTGAACACAGGAGCACCCCAATTCTGAGCATGCAAGCTTGTGAGTTTCGAGAAGTCGTCACTATCGCCACTCTGTGCTTGTGTGCCATCCCGTAGAAAGTCGTGGAATTCCCGAACGTCCTTGAAAGGACCGAACCGCCGGGTTGTGCATAATAATCTAGGATCGTATAGAGATCCTCCACTGGCGCTACATATGGCATTGCTCTGCGGGACCAAGCTGCGCAATTCAGAGACCATCTTGCTCAGACTATCGTGGATATTCGATTTTGAGGTATCAGACCTGTATACCCAGTTCTTAGCAGCGGGTTGTCCATGGATTCTTTCCATTAAGATGTAAGTACATTCTTCGTGGGTGAAAGCAAAATGTATCCGCGGGACAGGAACACTGGTGCTCTTGGCGATGAACAGCATGGTTTGTGCTTCGACAATATCAAGGCGGCCACCGTATTTCACGCATAGATCGCTGGTCAGCATTGGCACACTGCCGGTACGATCGCGAAAACGTCTCAAAATATTGATAGATGCGAGCAAAAGCCATTTCTGGAATCGAGTAGGTCCGGGAACGGTTGGCAGATCATATGACATTTTGGTAGATGTGTTCACTGGCGCGTCCAAGTCGACGAAGCTGAATAGATTCGTTACAGCAGCAATTTGCTCATTCTCGGATTCCTCAACAAGCAAGGAGGCTTCTTTTCCTCGCAATGTTGGCGAGGTCAGTCAGAGTCAACTTTTGCTCGTTGATGGAGAGCGTGGAAAGTGCAAAGGTAAACAAGCTGCAGGCGCGAAGGGGCTGGAAACCAAGACTCAGCACAGGGCTATGCCAAGATGGCGATCTTATCAGATGATCAAATCTCCGCTACAACCGACATCGGATAGGATATCGAGCGGGATGAATTTTGTCACACCTATCATTTTCCTGCGCTGGCCAAGGTCCTCAACAAGGAGATTTTTCTACAATGCTGAACATAGTTGACCACTACGCGACAGCGATTGTGAACGCGGTCGAAGATATTCATTGCGGCACAGATGTTACGGAGGTCTCTATCATCTCCAATCTTGGATCGGCATGTGACAAACTTCGACACTAGAGAGGGCGGGGTAGATTGATGTATTGAAGAGGGGCCATCGAGTAGGTACCTCTGAGCTCCCTGCACTTCACTTCGAAGCATCTTGTTCGCATTGCTCTCCTACCACTCCAAAGCTTTCATCCATCTCCATTGACTGCCTAATTGTGACAGAGATGGGAAAACCAGCATCTCTCCGCTACCGCAAAGACTCGGGCATTGAACTAGACAATAGATACGAGAAGGCCTCGTTCCTTACCCTCCCCGCCGAGATACGCACGCAGATCTGGTGCCTCGTCTTCAACCCAGAACAAAGCTACAAAGACGTCTTTTCATGTCCAAGATGCACCGATGAAGCACCCTCCGCTCTTCAAGAAGACTACTGGGCATCGACTTACCTCCAACCCCTACTCACCTGCCGTCAATTCTACCAAGACGCTCATCTCCTCGCTTTCTCGCGAACGACGTTCGTGATTCGAAACCCGTATACTGTACTCGACATCGCAGGACGAATCAACTCCACCCTGCGTCCTGACCAGATCTCCTCTCTACGCAGTATAGCTATTATCTCCGAAGCACGCCATTTCCGCCAGATGCACCATTGGAAGACACATGCGTTTGGGATACCTACACTCCAACTTGAAGATATGACAATCATCCTACATCGTTCGTCATACTGGCACTACCTGTTCGATTTCAACGTTATGATGACACAGATGTTGAGAGATTTTAGCGGTGTCAAGAAGATCTGCTTCGTAAGAAATCATGCAAGAGTAAAGCCACACTTTCATACTTGGTTCAATAGGTTCGTGGGAGCAATGATGAGATTGGATAGGGTAGAGAGGTTTGGAAGGAAAGAATGTCGGGCAGAAAAGACTTGGTGGAACTGGACCTATCAAGGAAACAAGCAAACTGCAACGCTGGTTAGGGTA
This sequence comes from Aureobasidium sp. EXF-3400, assembly GCA_024195585.1. Classification (NCBI taxonomy): domain Eukaryota; kingdom Fungi; phylum Ascomycota; class Dothideomycetes; order Dothideales; family Saccotheciaceae; genus Aureobasidium; species Aureobasidium sp. EXF-3400. Next base: position 25,808 of record SWBL01000337.1, read on the forward strand.
CCGAGTAAGGATGCTGGGATGGATATGGAGTCGTATGATGAACTTATGGCGCCGATGATGGAGTGGTTGAAGAAGAGTATGGAGATTGAGGAGTATGATCCGGATCCGATGTCGAGGCTTGGGTTTGTTTGATGTGTACGTTCATGTACGAACATAAGAATTCCTGTTTCTATGCATAAGCAAAAAACCTACACAGATACCCAGAGACATGTTGATTAACCGCCGTTTTTCGGAAATTCAGTCTTGTCCTTCATATATTGCTGGTGTTCGAAATGCTAGAAATTTCGGGACAACTAACAGCTCACCTGATGAACAACATACGTCTTTGTCTTATCAGATTCCATCTACGAGTCTAATCATAGTGGTGTCAAGAAATATTGAACGATGAAGGAGTATCGGAAGATATTATGTTTCATGCTTGTCCGACGGCTTCTATACTCAAATTACAGAAAACAGACAGGTCCAAGCATACATAAAACATGCACCAGAATACTTCGAGGTGTAGTGAGTGGTCAGTCGGGAGACTGTACTGAGTTATAAGTGAAGCCTAGCCAAGTCGGATTTTTGGGCTCATGTGGCTCGATACCCTCTCCAACTCGAATTATCTTGAAGCATGTCGAAGCTACTCAGTGTAGCGTCCTCTCCTGGGTGGAACGCTCGTGTCATGGAGCAAAAATAACGGTGTGGAAGCCTCTGAGGCCTCAAACAAAAGATGATCGGCGTGGGGGTCGAACCCACGACCTTCTCCGTGAACAATACGACATGCCAGGGGCATAGAATGTAAAGGAGACGCGATGACCACTACGCCAGCCAACCATTTGATGAGTTTCCAGGCGATGGGACGGTTCATATTCAACAAAGTGGGGCCGAAATGGGGAAGATTTGGTCAAAAATGCCTCACTTTCGAGCATCCGAGGTTCAGCCGCTACCAGAGGCATACCAGCATGTCTGTCAAGCGTCCGATATCATGGGTGATACTTGGAATAGAGTGTATAAGTGAAGGGGACAGAAAGATATCGAAAAATAGCGGGAAAGGGTTGGGCTTTTCCACAGAGCAGATATCGCAAAAAAGGTTTTCAAGCGAAAAATGGAAACGGGATTGACGAAGCATACTCGAGTAGAGAGACATAAGAGAGGTGTCATGCGAATAGAGACTTGCTGTCTGTAATAAAAGTATAGGATACAAACTCGATTATGGTGTTATATCTTTGTGTATGCAGTGGAACTTACTCGAAGTGAACGACTACAAGTCAGATATTCAACAACATACTCACTTACGTGTGAACTGCCTTCTGCTTTATTTCGCAATGTTAATCGCTTCGTGAAACTTCTGGTGGTGGAATGGAGTTGAGACAGGACGTCTAACAATTCGGGAACGTCGGTCTTGGCACAATCCGAGCTCATTGGCTCTACAACTCCCACTCTGTCAAACAGATATCACAGCTGTATTTGAGAGAAAGATGGATTCTACTAGTACTTCAGTTAATACCGAAGCCGTCCTTCAGCAGGCAAGAGTGCTTCGACCAAAACCTCCGGTCGATATTGAAAAGCAGTGCGCCGTCGCTCTCGCCAGCGGCAATCAATGCGCTCGCAGTCTCACTTGCTCGCGCCACGGCATGAGTGCAAAGCGTGCTGTGCCAGGCAGAAGCGCTCCCTTTGACCAGCTGCTGGCTCAGTTCCAGCGTGAGACTTAGGTCGACTTGCAAAGTCCGCCCGTCTATCAAGGCACAATATCAACCTCGATTCGAGACTCAGCTATTGAAACTCACCTATATCATTGGGACATCAAGGTTGATTGACGGACATCGCTGGAGTGGTTCTGACGAACAAAAAGGTGCTCTTTTTCGATCGCCATGAAAATCACATCGTATCTTCCATCCGTGGTTGTCAAGAAATGTATGTTTGATTGGCACAGGGTGCCTCAGGCGACAAGAAAAACCGAAATCATATCTTTCCACTCGCTGGTCTGAGAATATGACTCGATCGTTTGAGCATGGCTCTGAGTCGGGAGTTTACCTGTCTTCTACTTATCGACTATCTGTTTCTCTGGCGAGTCCAAAATTCTGACTCCCAAAACTTCTTCTCGTCACAGCTACCGTGCGAGATGTCCTTCAACCATCCACACGTGGGGTCAACCATGACTATTCAATTGGTTTCTCGCTAAAGACATCTACTCAGAAAGCATAACTTCTCAAATGTCACACACGAGAGTTTTATGAGGCGGAAAATCTAGCTGACCTTCAGCGGTCACTCAACCTTAACACAGACGTATCAAGCCGATGCAATCTTGACGACGCAAGTTTGGCATGCTGCGACTTCGAGATCCCAAAAGAATCGTTAGATCGATTCTGCTCTGCCGTGTCGCGTTCAAGAGCCGAAAGGTCAGAATGAGCGAACACGGCGGTCTTCTTGATCTAGGCATGTCTTCTCGAATTCCGTGTCGTAGGGCAAGACACATTCGTCGTCAATAATCGTTAAAAGATAAAGAACCGTTAAGTTGCCTCAGACAGACCACGCGATGGGGAATCTTCGGTTGAAGATGTACCGCGACGCCTTTGCATCACCCCTAACTCCCAGCTCAACGGTTTTCGCGTACCGACGCAACATGCGAATTTATGCGATACTCCTATCCTCCGCTGATGCTGCACTCGACAATACCGTGCATCAATTTCATCGCAATGGCGTCTTGCGAAATTCCAGATTGTACGTTCTAGTAAGAACTTCTCAACTATAATAGACATATGTCATTGGTAGGTCTTTGAGATGGTCTTCGGCCAGACCGACTCGTTGTCTGGCCGGTCTATCGATTCAAACCGTTTCTCAAACGTCGACATTATAGAGGCTTGTATGGAGGCGTCCAGGGATGCTGGAGTAGATATTCCACCATTCTCTCCATCTTGTCTGCTCAGTGTCTGCTATCAATCTTTTTTGCGTTCTTTCCAGCTTTCATTCAAGATGCGCAACGTCTCTACTATCTCTGCCTTTGCCCTGCTGCTGGTTTCAGCAGTGGCTGGCAGTGTATCTCCAGTTAATACCACCGGAATCGAGCCTGCTGTCGGGTGCAAACCGCACACTGGAGCCTGCAATGTCAACATCGAGCTCAAGAAGAGAGCTGTGACCAGCACCAGCACCAAGCATTCGAGCTCTACGCACAAGACAACTTCAACCAAGAAATCATCCTCGAAGAAGAAGTCCTCCTCTACAAAGAAGAGCACGGCAAAGACGACTTTGAAGACTCAGGTCAGAGTTGTGACCTCGGTCAAGTCAACCATCACATCTTCATCAAAGAAACCTACTTCGACTTCATCTTCAAAGACTACAGCCAAGTCGACAAGCAAGCCGGTCTCATCTAGCTCGAAGCCTGTCTCTTCCAGCTCGAAGAAAACCTCATCCTCGTCATCCACCAAGCCCACCACTGTTGCTAAGCCAGTCTCTACCTCGGCGAGCAGCAAAGCTAGTTCTAGCAGCTCAAAGGTCTCATCGACAAGCAAGGCTGTTTCTACCAGCAGCAAAATCGCTTCGTCCAGTTCGAGCTCTAAGGTAAGAAATATTAACCAAGTCCTGGGATAACATTGTTCTAACGTATAAACAGAAGCCTACTTCGTCTTCATCCTCTTCCGTCCTGAAGACTAGCAGCACTTCGTCGAAGGCTACATCCACTTCTGTGAAGCCGTCTTCCACCTCCTCGTCACTGAAGCTATCTTCCACTACCTCGTCAGTAACCCTCTCATCTTCTAGCATTCTTAGCACACCCATTCCCGCAGCAGCGTCTTCCTCGCAAGTTGCACTGCCTCTGTCTATCAATGCGCCATCGTCGAGTTTCCCATCGAGTTCCACAGCTGCACCGTCTGCCGCTGCTACCGCTGCTTTTTCGAGCAGCAGCGCACCAGTGATCAGCAGCTCGGCACCATCAAACAGCAGCTCTTCCGTGGTTAGCAGCTCGTCGCCGTCAAGCAGCAGCCCATACCTATCGAGCAACAGCACTAGCAGCACCAGTGCTTCGACTGCCTCTTTCTCAAGCACTTCTAGTGTCGGCCTGGCTGCTGCTGCTTCTTCAGCGGCGTCGAGCGCTAGCCCCGCTGCTCTGTTAACTCCTTCCCCATCTCCCACCTTTTCATCTTCTTCCACTGTCTCGGACGCTGCTGCATCCTCCACGCCTTCATCCTCCACTTTCCCATCGTCATCTTCTTCCTCGTCTCTCGCTCTTTCATCACCCTCTTTCAGTGTCTCGAGCACTGCTGATCCCTTCACATCTTCTTCATCCACTTTCGTATCGTCATCACCATTTCCCTCTTCTTCCTCACAATCTTCTGCTGCGCCCACCAGCTCCCCCCAAATCACTTCATCTTCTGCTGCCGCTTCATCCACATCAATTTCCTCAAGCAGCACACTCACACCTTCCGACAGTAAAACCTCAACTTCTGTCAAGCCCACTACCAGCTCAACTTCTGTCAAGCCCACCACCAGCTCGACTTCTGTCAAGCCCACCACCAGTTCGACTTCGGTCAAACCTACCACTAGCTCGACTTCGGTCAAGCCTACCACTAGCTCGACTTCGGTCAAGCCTACCACTAGCTCGACTTCAGTCAAGCCCACCACATCTTCGACATCTACTTCCAAGTCTTCGTCGTCGGCAGTGAGCAGCAGTTCCAGCAAGACGAGCTCGTCTGCTTCCCCTACTTCCTCTTCTTCGTCTTCCGCTTCATCATCTTCAGCAAGTTCTTCCTCTTCCGCAGCAGCAAGCTCTACTTCGTCAGCAGCAGCTACTTCCACGGCAAGCTCTGCAGTCCGCGCTTGCAGTAGACGCAGAAGAAAGGTCAGAAGAGCCGAGCTTCCTCCTGTCGCGACCAAGGCTCCTGTCATGAATCTTGAGGACCTGCCTCCTGGTGCTCTTACGGATATGATTTACTAAGCTTGTTGATCGAGCTTATCGATATTCTTCTTCTTTGTTCAGTTCCAGAATCATGTATCGCTTTTTCTCTTAATACATAAAAATATAGTGGTGCTTAGAATGTCTAGTAATGATAAATTTATTCGAAATGTCTTTCTTTGGCAAATTGGTCCTAGTGTCTTTGGAAGAAATTATCGCGCTTTCCGAGTGTTGCAGAACTTGGAAGAAGAACTTTATCAGTTATTACATCTAGTTACTTAGCATAACAAAACTCCATTTGATCTTTCATTTACTCAATAGCATCACTCTCCGGGGGCCCCTTGTATACCTTCCTAGCATACACCGCATAAAAGATACCCGCCATCCCAAGAAAGCCAACAAGTACCACACTAGCATAATTCATCGAAACGTCCGTCACCGGCAACGCGCCAGGCATAGAAAACAAAATCAACTCGAAGCCAATCCAAGCCACAGCCAGAATATTGAAGACATAGCCAACCGCACGCCCAAGCTTCCAGTTTGCGGTATTGACTTGTTTGCGGCGATTCAGCAGTGAAAGGATGATAGGGATAGCGTAGGAGATAGCCAATGCAATGACACCCACAGACACAAAAGCCGTGAATGCAGATGTCGAGCCCAGATTGATCAAGCCCAGCAACAATTGCAACAAAGTAACCAGCAAGAGGGCGTTGAGAGGAACACCCAATTTTAGGTTCACAGAAGCAAAAGTGTTGGAACACGGTACCGCATGATCGCGAGCAGCAGCCCAGGTACATCTACTCGCCGCCGTAGTGATGCTGATACTGCAAAACAACGTAACCATCAATACCAAAAAGGTCAATGCCAATCCACCACCCGGCGACCCCATGATTTTGTGGAAGATGAATGGAAGAGCTTGAGCAGCAGGCGCTTCCACAATATCTGCAAGATCAGGGAGTAACACACAGATAGGGATGACGAAGAATAAACCTGCGATTCCACCGACAGGTACACACAAAGCCATTGCTCTGGGGACTTTAACGGATGGATTATCGCATTCCTCGGCCATTGAGGCAATCATACCCAGAGCTGCGAAGCAATATGCTGCTGGTAAGAGTCCGATGAAGAAGGTGAAGTTGCCATAACCTGAGAAAGATTTGTCGTAATGTGAGAGAGCGTAAGCTGCAGAATGGCGACCCACATCTGCTTTTGTGGACAATGCGATGAGGATAATAATGATACTGATAGCTGTGAATGCAGCACAGATTGTATCGACCATAGGCAAGAACTTGTTTCCCAGCGCGCAGATGAGCAAAGTGGCGATGACCAGAGCGTAGAAGATCAATAGGAGTTCCCAGTTGGTCATCACGTAGTCTGGATGGTACATTCCCACCGCTCCTGCAATCAGCGATGCGAAACCAAAGTTCACAGAGAGTGTAATGGTCCAGTTTCCGATCAACCATGTCCAAGCGTTTATAAAGGATAGAATTTTGCGAGATTTGAGAGAAGAAAGTTGGTAGGTCCAGTAGTAGGGACCGGCGGAGGTAGGATAGCGGGAGGCCAGTTCGCCAAGGGAGAGGGCGATTGCTCTGCGATGGGAAGGTTAGCATGTTTGGGGATTTGAGGGTAGGATATGGGAGTACATACTCATCCAGGATACAAACGACTATCCAGCCGACAAAGATGGATAGCTGGCCACCACCGTAGATAGCACTCATAAGCGGACTGCCTTCTCCATACGCTATGAGGGGTATCAGTACCTAGAGCATAGCATAACAGCAGTATCTACTTACGAACAGCAGCCATGGCGATACATTGAAACAACAATGTAAGCATGGATCTATTCCTCGTCAACTCCGGCGTGTAGCCGAGTTGAGTGAGGTCATGAATCTCTCCCACACCGTTATCTGTCCTAGTATGCGTGTGAGAAAGACCCTTCTCATCCGCCATGGCAGACGGTGAAGCCTTGTAAGAATCTTCAGACATGATTGATGTGTGAGCAAGAGAAAAGTGACTCAAAGAAAACACACCCAAAAGACCAACCTTTGTATATGCCTGTACCCCTCCATGTCCTGTACCTATCGCATAGTCGCGGCAACCAACACATCTGATATGCTACCAACCTATAACGTCCATTGTGTGGTCCCAAAGGTTGAGCTTATCAGTAGACGCGAATCAGAAAAGCCCATGTCTGGACGGTAAGATACACCAATTTGGGCCTAGTCCTATGGTCGGAGGCTTGACCCGAGCACAGCTGGTCAGGATACTGTCCTGTTTTGGTTGGTATCTCGACCACACCTATCAAAACCCAAACGTCAAGGATGTCGTTCCAGCCATTGTTCTCTGGACATGAGCTTATCTTGTGTACCACTGCAGTCGGTGATAAGAGCTGTGGTTTGTCTGATCTGTGGAGGCGGGAATACTCGGCGGGGTAGCGTGTGTGCCAGATTTTGCTGTCCCTGCGACTTCGGCGTCTTGAAAATGTCAACCCGCTCGATACCGGCTGTCAGATTATCGGTGTACCCATCGTCCAGATCACGTACGAAGTGTCTGAGTGCTGTCTAGCACTCGAACAGCCGCGCAGTGCCGCCTCGGCCACAGCGGAATTGATGAAGATGGAGAGCTGGAGGTCAATGCGACCGTATCCGACGTTCCACCGCTTGTCGGTCCGTTCCCCAGGCTGACGACAGGATCATATTGGCGCTCAGCTCTCCATTTTCACCAATTCCGCTGTGGCCGAGTGGTTAAGGCGTCAGACTTGAATATCACCCATCAGGGTGCATGAACGATATCTGATTCCCTAGGGAGCACAGGTTCGAACCCTGTCGGCGGAGACATCTTTTTGCACTATGTCGAGCTGGTTTAGGGCGCTGGAAGGTGTTGTGATCGAGGGGGAGGGGTGGGAGGCCTTGGAGGGGTGAAAAATGGATTTTTTGACGTCACAGGGCGACAAAGCGTTTTCTGGATGCGCTCAAGCGATAGCACACTCTCAGAGCATGCAAGAACGTCTTGAGAACCATGGGAAGTGATAATATTTTGAAAGCAATGGTTGTGGTTGAAAATAGGACGAAAATGGACGAGAGATAGAGAGAAAAGCCGACCGTCGCAGAAAGACGGGGACTCGAAGCCGAGTCCCTCTACTTACATCTTCTTGTCAAGAAACATACCATCTTGATTCTTCTTTGTTCTGAGATACGATTCCAGTAATGTTTGTGAGTTGAGGTTGTGGTGTGAAGAGGTGAGGTTTAGAAGCCGTACCTTCCTTCCTGACTTGAGAAGCAGACAGCCCTACTCGAATTCTACCACAACCCAGGTCGCAACACAATTCAGAAGCACACAAACACTTGAGAGGATCATTCGTGACGGCTGAAGCAAAACACACCGGGAACATTCTTGGTAGTCGAGGTAAACGCTCACCCTAGTGCACGTCGCGAGTGTGTGTCTACCATCCTGTCCACTCCGACTTTACCAATAAGTACAACAGCGGTAAAACTCCAGCAGTGCTCCATATGACCCCCCTCCCCCCGACTGACCATAAATCGCGGGGACAAATCAAGTCATACGTTCTTGATTCACAACGAGAAGGACAAAGACTAGGCTCCTCTTCTTGTCGACATGTGCAAAATGAGCTCGGCTATCCCAACACATCACCAACATCACAAACAATCCCACGCATAACATATCAAATGCAACACCTGCCCCGATCCCATCACATTCATCCAATCGCATCGCTATGCACGCCACCACTTGCAGACCTCAGCAAAATTCGAAGGGCGATCGTACAGGAGAAGATATCGAAACTCATCTAAACCTCCTCTACATTAACAATCAAGCAATACTAAGTACCCATTACCATGATTGTACTAAGCACATGCTTTGGCTCTGCTCCTAACAAGGCTAGGGACACCTAGTAGACAATACATTTCTGTCTGAGTTCAACTGACGGACCGCATCGAGACTAAGTACCTTCCTTCATCACCACAACTTAGACAGTAATCGCACAGTGAGCCTAAGACTGTTTATGTTGCAAGTAAGGAAGACCTGTCGAACGTCAATGCGTTAGTACTTCTATAGACGGTAAAGTACTTGATTTATAAGCAATCCATAGTCATATTAAATCCTCAACCACTGCTTTAACGTTCAGTGGAAGAGTTGTTTGTGAAAGCTTAGACAAAAGTCTTAGGTTTGCTATACCAAGCAGCTATGTGTTTGCTGTAACTTTGCTAGTCTGTATAGACCGCCTCGTGGACAAACAGTACCTTCCTCTCTTCCTTTTCGGTTTCAGATTGCATCGATATGGCAAAGGATGGTGATATCAAAGGAACAATGTCGCGTTTGTTGCCACGAGAAAGGCACAATATATTGGAGTAAACGATGATGAGTGTGCATTGAATCATGATCAGAGTTGAACGAACAGTCAATTCGATCACGACAACAGGATCCAGGCAATGGGATTGACACAAGCAGTTTGTCAGTCGAGCAAGGCTACCTTGGCAAGGCGTGATAGCAGGATGTGGTTGAATCTGCACGCAAGACATGTTCAAATGGCGCGGCCACTGTCAAGATATGCACTGTACTGCTCAGGTAAACGCAGGTTGATGAGCAAACGTATCATCTGATTTCAAGTACCCGAGTAGCTACGATCTAGCAACAGATTTTTCTTTCAAGCAATATACACATAGAACCTCGTGGGTATCATTAAGCACAAGTTTCTCTTCCCCTCTCCTTTCATGTCGTTGTTGTCTTTTCATCACTCCTCTCTTGTCTTTATCATCTTCCCACTCTCTTAACGTCCCTGCTCATCAGCACCCAAATCAGCACCATCCTCCAGAATAGCATTAAGGTACTGCTGCTTCTCGATGTAATTGTCCACAGCTCTTTTGACGCCATCATAAGCCTCATCCAACAACTCTCTTGCAATCCTCACTCGCGTGTCTTTGTCCAAGAGACGCAGTGCATCCGAGATCCGCGGGTCTGTGTTGGAGTTGAACGAGCTGAGTAAAGTCGACACATCCGGACCATTGGGTGGCTGCATAGCAGATTGGTTGGGAGTCTGATGTGCTTGCAGCGCAGGAGATGTAGTAGAAGGGTGATTTAGTGCAGAAGCAAAGGCTCTATCGATCTGAGCGCGGTTGAAATTGTTGGCGCTGCGTTGCGGTACAGTCGACGGAGTCGAGGCGTGCGAAATGGAGTTTGCGCCGGCGCGAAGGGCAGACGAGGGCGTAGGTCGCTCGGAGCGAGGTGTATCGCTGACAGGATTCAATCTAGGGGCACCGAGGTTGGCATTGCCAAACAATACAGAAGCTTGTACACCGAGGTTGCCATTCACGGGACCCATGCCGACAGCACCTTGTCCGGCGTGAGCGTGTTGAAGTCTCCTGCTGCCAGTCTGGTCAAGCACAGATTCCAAGACGACATCGGGCATCTGCTCGAGTTCTCTGCACAGGTAGCCACCTGCATTCTCAGCTTCGACGAGCTGGACGACGTGTTCGTTGAAGGCGACACATTGCTTGAGATGCGAAGTCTTGCGCGAAGTGCTGTTGTAGGCGACTTTTTTCTCTATGCACCATTTGCACTGGACGGCGCGTGATTTTCCATCCGAGTCGCAGTCTTGGAATTGGCGTGATGCCCACGCTTGTTGAGGTGGCATGGCGAAAGAAAAAGATTGCGACTTGTTGCAGCCAAGGGACCTTGATGGTGGGGTTGCGAATGTGTTTGGGTAGTTGTCAACTGCGAGCGCGAAGGCACAGGAAGAGACGTTTTGACACGCGCCGCCCTGTTGGGAAGAGTTGACCAAGAGTTGGGCACCCCAAAAGGCCCGTGCTCAACAACCAAGGTCACGCGTTTGGATTCAATCTGCTGCAACGCAACTTCTCAATTCTTGCCATGGCCGTTATCATTCTATGCAAAATGTACATGTAGTCCCCGTCTCCCTCTCTCTGCAAGCCCCCTCTGCCTATGCTACCAATAGACAGAAAAGAAAGGAATATCCCTTGTTGCTGATTCTCATACCTGATATAAGCCGTCTCTCTCTTTCGTCGTTTCTTCTTGACAGAAATCTATCCATGTGCTTGTGCTCGACTTCTCTTTCGTATCTTCTGCTTCGTATCATATCTCCACCGTTTATACTGCTACCGCACCCTTGTTGGATGTGGTACTTGATGTGGCATCGAGCGGAGCTGCGTGAAGTGCAGGCTTCGCCTTCTTGCCCAATGTGCCGTTTCTCTTCTTCTCGATTTGACCGCGCACCCATTCGCCGACCTCGCGGTCGACCCATCTCTCAGACTCTGGCAATTCCTGCGGGTTTGATCCTGCTTCAGGATCGCTTAGTGGTGCTGCTGCGGCGTCCTCGGCTTCGGCTGCTTCTTCGTCTTCTTCGGTAATGACGGCCGGTTTCGACTCGGGAGCGAGCCATGCGTGTTGAAGAAGCATGGCATATGTGGGTCGAAGCTTGGGGATCTTGTTCAAACATCCTGCAACAAAGTTGCGAGCTGCGTCGCTGAATTGCCCGGTGGGAAGATCTGGGGGCTCTCCATCGACAATGGCCTAATACAAAAGTCAGCAGTTGCTCCTCTAACTTCACATAATCAATACTCACACTCAGTTGACTGAAAATGTTGTCGTAGGTCTCGGGTGGGTAAGGGTATCTGCCCATGGCGCACTCAATGATGGTCAAACCCAAACTCCAGATATCACTCTGAACACTGTAGGTACCGCCACCGGGGTTGGCACCAGCTTGGGCAACTCCACCAGAGCTAATGCGTTCGGGTGCCATGTATGATTGACATCCAATATTTGTTTTTGCGATGGAGGCGACCAGGTTTCCACTGACACCGAAATCGCAAATCTTGATTGCACCAAGAGTGTTGATCAAGATATTCGTTGGCTTGACGTCGCGGTGGATAATGTTGTGTTCGTCTTTTAGAGACTTGAGACCGCGCGTTGTCGCGAGAGTGACCTTGCGCAGGACACCCTCAGGCACACCGTCGCCGTACAGCTTATCCATAGAACCACCGTCCATGAACTCCATGCAGATGTAGACGGCTCCTTCTTGGAAGAAAGCACCGTAGAAGTCTACAATGAAGGGAGAAGCGCAACGATGCAGAACGTCGAGTTCCATGATGATGGTCGCAAACTTGGAGTCTTCGAGTTCGAGACGCATCTCCTTCATGGCCATGACAATGCCTGTTGTGTTTCCACGAGCGGCTGCAGTCTCGTCTTCTGTCTCGCCAGGTGCAGACTTGTTTCCAGACAGACCTTGACCGACCTTGCGCATCTGCGGTTTGGTATGACGGACCTTGTAGACTGTGCCGTAGTTTCCCTTGCCCAGCTCATCAATCGTTTTCACGTCATCGAGCGAGATCTGGAAAGATTGACCCGATGAGAACTGGACTCCTTTGCTGTTGAGAACGGCTTTGCCCTTGAACTTGAGACTGCCAGTTTCCTTGTCGATGTATTCAGCATATCGGTCCATTTGAGACTCTTGCTTGGGCGGGTCGCCATTGGCACCACCGCCCATGGCGGACAAGGTCATCTTAGGTTTTTGTCTGCCGCCAGCGGCTGGGGGAGCACCAGGAAGACCTCCAGGCATCTTGAGACCACGCTTCTCGGCGAGAGAAGGAGCTCTGCCGGCGCCAACGTTGGGAGATGAACCAAAGCTGGGAGGGGCACCGGGTCGGCTGCCGGGAACACCGGGTGGCAGACGGAAGTTAGCGGGAAGGCCACCAGGCATTTGAGGCATCTGAGGACCGGTCGGAGAGGGACCACCAGGGCCTGGGGTGGTAGCACCAGGAGTGGTGGGAGGAGCGCGACCAGCAGCAGCAGGGCCTTGTCTGTTCAGGTGGAAGGCCTTCATTCTGGCAAGGATGTCTGGGTTGACAGCACCGCCTCCACGACCGAGGGTGCTGACAGTGGGAGCAGGGCGTCTGGCAGCATTGACGTTACCGAGGGGCTGAGACGACATGGTCATGTTGGCGGCCGACGGGACCGGGGGTGAAGTGACCGAGTGTGGCGGCATCTGAGGACGACTCGACTCGGGAGACTCTGGTGGAGAGGCTATCGACGACGGCGACTGCAGCGGACTGCCCGAGTCTTCTGAAGGAGCCGACATGGTTGATATGGAATGGGCTTTGTATGCCAGGCTGTGTCTGACGTTGATGTGTGTGGCAGACTGGGCGAAGAGGGACGCGGGACGAGAGACGAGTTGGGACTCAAAGTCGTCAGGAGTGAATGCTCATCAGTTGAAACAAACACGAGGCTTCAAGTCTGAGGTCGAGGTTTGGATGTGCGAGAAAGAAGCCAAGACAGTTGCAATGACAGGCCAGACGATGATGTAGGTCTGTCTGAAGAAACGAAAAGCAGCAACTGATCTTCGCTCTCCGTCTCTCTCCAAAGCTTTCGATCCACCCACCTGTGGCGCGTGCGGCCGCTCAAGCCACTGATCCATCATGATCCGTCACCTTCCTTCCACAACCTTCGACCCTGCTTGAACCTGTTTCCCATTCCTATTCGTGCACTATACTCTTTACACTACCACAAACATCCATCTTCTTTGTCTGCCTCGCTTATTTCCTGAGTATACGTGCTGTTTCATCCTGTCCGTCTCTCAGTCGAATCGGCGGTCGGTCGTTCACTCCGTGCTGCAAGCACGTTCCCTGCTTCAAACACTCGAATGGTTACGTCAGTCTGCCAAAAGATGGCAGTCGCAAACCACCCACGTCGCTCCTGCAGTGCCACAACTGTCCCGCCAAACATTGCAATTGGTCTACCCATCCCTCAGCTCTGTCACCGACTTTCTACCATGTTCATCAACGACCAATTCTTGGAAGCCTTGCCCTATCAAGACGACACCGGCATTACTCCAATCATCATCCTCCGCACTTCGCTGAATCGCTCTCCAAACTTTCCGCTTCCATCCTGTCAAGCCACATGCGGCTCCAAAGCCAATCGTCCCCCGTAATTCTTGGCCTTGGCAACATCATTTTGTCTTCGTCGCTCAACTTGACATGACGATCGAGCGATTCCCTCCCATCACCATGATCGAGACCTTCTTTTCCTCCAGGGCTCCAACATTCTAAAGAGTCATGAGTCTCCTGTTTTTTGTTTCTGACGGTAACCCAATCTCCTTTTTTTCTTTCTTCCCTCTGCTCTTGGTGAAACTCTGTCCTTGCCGTCAACCCGTTCATCGCTCTGCCTCAGGCACCAGATCATGTTAGATCGATCCCGACGCCGAAAAGTACCGGTGAATACGGGAAGACGAAGAGCCGTCCGCCAGTATCCGCATCCCGAGTCTTAAGCTGCATGTTCCGGCACGTCCGCTATTGCTGTCCCGCGGCTCCTATGGACTGGATCATGGCTTATCCGGATGTGCCCTGGATGCAAAAATATCATGCTCTAGCCATCCGCACGGGACTTACCGTATCAGTCAAACCATTGTTTGTCAACTGAAGCGAAAGTTCTTAGTCGAACAGTCTTCCGTACTGGCCTTTATGTGACGACGGGTTGGCTCTCATCAACTGTGAGTCACCTTTCCAAGATGTCTGTCACTAGCAGTCGAGCATGCAAAACATGTCTGTTTTTATTCTCGCACCTGCTACTGCATCAGCTGTGAACATCCTCGGTTCTCACGACTAAGCAAGAAGATGCATGAAGCTAGGCTGTTGACCAACAAACATCTCGACAGGAACTCGAATATTGCTTGGGGCGATTGTGCGTTAAGACCTGATGGTAAGATATAATCACCAAAACACAACCCACATCTGTCCAGGAAGATCATGTCTCCCTACGCACCGAATAAACCAAGCTCCCATCCTAGTGATCGCGCACCGTGCATCGCATCATCAGAAGTACAATGGCAATTGCGGCTGTACGCCCTCTGACTGCCACTGTTGTCGAATTCGCCTAGTAAGAGCAGCACATCAGTGGCATAAACTGCTTACATCTACAACTCCGGCTATGTTCAACCTTATCTAGGCCTCTACTTATGAAGCTTACTAGCGATAAGTGTTTGCTTCTCGAGAAGCAGTATCAGTCCAGAACATCACGCTGTATCGAGGTCATCTTCATTTCGACTTCCGTAGTCTCCCTAACCGATTCACGGCCTACAACAGAAACCATCAGAAAATACGCCACCAGTATCAGCGAATTGATGAGGCTATGACAGATTGTCCTTGCCATGCCAAAACAGTCACTCGTCGCCGAACAGAAATCTGGAAGGGAAAGATCGGGCTCGGAAGGTAGTCTGCCACGATCAAACATCGGGGCACTGACTGCACCAAACGCAAAGATTGATAACAAAAGATTGAGCCACGGAATGCCGCGTATTCCACCTAGTGTCAGTTGATACAGTATGCTTAGATGATGACAAAAAAGCCAAGTGCCGATAGAAAAGAAGGTGACCCTGTCGCACAAGGACGAACTCGGTCTCAAGTCGAACACTATCACCCTTGGCCAGGTAGGCAAAGGTCTGAACCAAACAGTTGATGCTGCCTGTGTTGTCTTGCCCTTCCTCTTCTATTGAATGAAATGCCCAAAGAAAGACGTGGAATGATGAATCTGATTCCGATACGAGGAAAGCTACAGACGCGTCGCGCGCGCACACCTGGTCAATACTCCCTCATCGGTGGATCGTCTCACATTTCGATTTGCTTTACACGTCCCTATGGAGTGACTAAATGAGCATCGCGCAAACGTAGACAGAGAGTTGGAAGGTTATGCATAAATTATAAATCTCGAATCCATCATTAGAAATTATAACTACCCAAGACAACAACCATACACCAAAGATTACAAAGGAGAAATATAACACAAACAAACACAAAAACTCTGCTACAGTAATTCATCTCAAGACACAGCAGCCACCGGGTAAGCAGATCCATACACCGTCTGCATGGTCGTAGGTCCCTCTCTCCTATTCAACTTCAACAGAACTGTACTACAAGCATTTGAACTGCCGATTTGAACGCCAAGAGCATTGAGTAATGGTTTCATCGTGCCACAGTTGGTGGAAGAGCTGCTACTAACAACACTCGCTGTGGATGCACTGGGTGCCGTGGTTATGACTGGTGAGGCGACCGCGACCGTCGAGGTGGCTGACGGGGCTATCGAAGTGCTTGGTACAACCGCAGTGGTTGGTACGATTGAGGTGCTAGGCACGATCGAGGTGCTAGGCACGATAGAGGTGCTAGGTACGACCGAGATGCTTGGAGCTACGGAGGCGGCGGAAGAAGCTTTCGAAGCGCTTGAAGCGACAGAAGCGGCAGATGATGCTACTGAACTGCTTGGAATAACCGAAGCTGCGGATGATGTTGTCGAGCCGCTCGAAGCAATGGGTGCTGCGGATGATGCCACAGAACTGCTTGGAACAACCAAGGCAGCGGACGATACTATTGAACTGCTTGGGGTCACAGGAGCAGCAGACGATAATATCGAGCTGCTTAAAGACACAGAAGCGACCGAAGATGCTATCGGACTGCTCGAAGCAACGTGAGCGGCCGATGTCGCAATGGAACTGCTTGAGGCAACGGGGACAGCGGATAGTGCTATCGGAGTACTCGAAGCGATAGGGGTAACAGACAACGCTACGGAACTGCTTGGAGCGACAGAAGTGGCAGATGTTGATGTTGAGCCGCTCAAAGCAATAGGTGCGGCTGATGATACTATCGGACTGCTTGAGGTAACGGGGACAGCGGATAGTGCTATCGAAGTGCTTGAAGCAATCGGGGTAACAGACAATGATGCAGAACTGCTTGGGATAATCGAGGCAGCGAATGATACTGCTATCGGACTGCTTGAAGCAATAGAGGCCGCAGATGTCGCTATCGAGCCACCTGAAGCGATTGAGGCAGCGGATGATACTACTATCGGGTTGTTCGAAGCAACAAGAGCTGCAGATGTCGCTATTGAACTGCTAGGTACGACCACGACACTCGTGGACACCAAGTTCGAGCTAGAAACCGAAACGACCTGACTGACTGAAACAGGTTGGGATGATGTTGTCAGGGAACCTGCAACTGCAGCAGCAGAGGTGCTCTGAGGTGTGATCGAAGTGACTGTGACCACGCTGGCCACTACACTACTGGATACGCTTGATACTGCAGAAGAAGTTGGCTGGCTCGATGAGCTGCTAGCTACGATCGCAGTGTTCAGAAGTGCAGTGCTAGAGGATGAGACGACTGAGGGTATAACACTCGATGCAGATGACGGAATGATCGAGGTTGCGATACTGGCTGCAGAGGTTGAAACAATCTGGCTGGATGAACTGCTCACAGGAGCCGGAGAAGTTGCCGAAGATCCAGCATTCGAGCTAGTCGGAGAACTCTGAGATGCCAAAAGGTTGCTCGTGGCACCATTAACCACCACAATACTAGTAGTGGGTGTGGACGGAATGATGGATATAGAGCTGGGAGCGCTACTAACCACGGCTGCAATACTCGAGGATGCTGAAAGTTGGCTTACTGAAGTGCTACTAGCTTGAATTGCCGACGTCGCAACAGACACAATACCCGAGCTAGTCGAGGGAGTCTGAGATACCAGAAGACTGCTCGTAACGCCATTGACTACCGCAACACTGGTAGCAGGCGTGACTACAACGATGGGTGTGGAGCTGGACGCGCTACTTGCCACGACTGCGATACTCGAAGACAATGAGACTTGGCTCAATGAACTGCTGCTCACTTGGGCGGCTGTTGTCACAGCAAGTCCAATACTAGAGCTAGTCGAAGGGCTCTGAGATGCTAGTAGATTACTCGTGGCACCATTGACTACCGCAATACTGGTAGTTGTAGGTGTGATTACAGTGATGGGCGTGGAGCTGATAGCGCTACTAGCCCCGGCTAGAACGCTCGATGGTGATGAGGTCTGGCTCAATGAGTTGCTGCTGACTTGGAGTGCCGAAGTGGCAACAGATACAATATTCGAGCTAGGCGAAGTGCTTTGAACCGTCGAGCTGGTACTTGTCAATGGATTCACAACCACGACGCTAGTAATAGCGGATGTTATAGAGCTTATCGGAGAGCTCATACCAACACTGCTTGGGGCCGCAGCGCTCGAAGGTGTGCTATTCAGTATCGACAGAGTGACCTGACTTGATGCGCTGCTTGGCTGAGCAATGATTGATGACACGCTTGCAAGACTAGTGGTGACCGGGGTGACTTGAGCAATACTCGACGCACTTTGAGATGTCAAAATGACCACGGAGACACCTGAGCTACCAACGACCGAGCCCGCAAGGGTGGTGGCAGAATTTGCAGCACTAGCAGAGACTTGCGTCGAAGCAATTGAGCCTGCACCAACGTCTACTAGATTGCTGCCCCCAGCGGTCTGAACAACACCTACGCTGGTACTACCAACGCCGACGTTGACCAGATAGCCAGTCGTGGAAGACGAGCTCAAGATCGATGTAACGGAGCTTGAGCTTGGTAGGACGACGCTTGAGCTGATCGGAGACGAGGTGCTAGCTTGGCTGGACGAAGCTTGAGGAGCACTGACCGAAGACACAGGAAGAATAGCAGGAGAGGCCGTGCTCGAAGAGCTCTGAGATGCTGATGGTCCAGGTACTGCAACAGAGATACCGATGCTCGTCAATGATGCTTGGCTAATAGATGCGGCAAGAGAGGTAACGCTTGACGACGCCGAAGCAGCATCAACCAGAGTAGTCCCAGGTACGCTCACCGACGATACACTCAGACTGCTACTGCTAGGTGCAAGCGAGGTACCAGTCACTGAGCTGCTGGACAGTGAGACAGGCACAGTCACGGCAGATGAAATCGTACTAGAACTGGACAGAATGCTCGACGACGCCATACCGACAGACGAAGAGACGGCGAGCTGCGAAGAAGGAACGATGGCGCTGACCGTGGGAAGAGGCACAGTATCCGCCGTGCTGCTACTGGAAGCGCCCAACGTGCTCGATGCGATAGCTGATTGAGAGAGACCGCTCGAGATGACAGGAAGTGTAGCCGAAGAACTTTGGGGACTCGCTGACGAGAATAGTGTCTGGCTTGTACTGTCGACAGGAATGACGCCAATACTGGTACTTCCCGCATTGACATTGACAACGTAGCTAGTAGTAGCAGTAGAGCTGGGTGCCGGCTGAGTTGTGCTTGAGACGACGCCTGATGTAGTGGGCTGGATCAAAGACGCCAGAGAGCTGATCTCGGATGGACTGGCTTGTGTGATGGATGATGTTGACTGGATCAGAGTTATAGCAGAGCTGATTTCGGATGAGCTGGGCAACACGATGGATGATGTGGGCAACGAAGAGCTCTGACTGCCTACAGATATCGACACAGATGGTGACGTGGATGCGGAAGACACAGCAATGCTTGAAGCTATTTCCGGAATCTGAGCGCTCGATGACATGACGACAGGAATGTCCAGCGAAGGTTGCGAGGCAGATACCGAGCTTGAAGCACCAACAGAGGGCGTGATGATCTCCGTCGTGGACACCGATACTGGTGTTGGAGTAGCACTGCTTACAGCAGCAGTCAGATTGATACTGGTTTCAGGCAAGCTGCTTGCGGATGTGGGTTGAATTGATCCAGCGCTCAGAGTACTAGTGCCCAATACTGGTACAGAATCAGAGATCGAATCCAGGGAGGTGGATGACGCGCTCGGGCTTGCTATCACGATACCAGATGATTCTGCTTGGGAGATGCTCGAGGTCACTCCGTTGCTTGGTGACAACATCGTGGGAGTATTAATATCCGATGTGATTTGCACGTCATCAGAAGTTGGTATTGCCTGAGATGCACTGGACGTGATCTGCGAGACTATGTCTGGAAGCCCAATCGTGGTCGACGATATCTCTGGAGCAATCGTTGCAACCGACGTCTGTACAGACAGGGCACTGTCACTAGAGAGACTAGCACTGATGGTGGTGCTATCTGGAGACAGTATAGAGCCAGATGACAGGGATGCAGATAGCGAGTCGATGATAGACGAAGTCGGCAAAGATTCAATCGTGGATGTAGGGGAAGTTGACACAATGAGTGAGCTTGCAGTGGTCGTGTCCAGGAGGGTCTGGCTTACGAAAGGTACAGAGGATGCTGCAGGCGGTTCGATCTCCGAAATTGAGCTGACAATAGTCGGAAGGACCTCAATCACCGATGCCTCAGTCGAGATGCTTGAAGGAGTCGAAATGACAATGGCAGAGGATGGCATTTCCACGCTCGATGAAGTCTCCAAAGACGTGGCGACTGGAGGCAACGTAGTTGACTCGGTAGGTAGACTGATCGCTGAATCCACCGAGGACTCGACGATAGCCGAAGTTGATATGGTAATACTGCTTGCAAGGCTAGACAGTGTCTCCGTTGAAATAGAGTCCGAAGGACCTGGCAGACTAATGGAAACTGACGTAGTCGGACCATCTGTAGACGTCTCAAGAGTTACGCTGATGTCCTCTGAAACGATTGAAGCAGTGGGAGCCGAAGGGAGTGAACTAGCAGGAGCAGTCGGTGCGTCAACCGCGCTGAAACTCGAAGGTACAGTCGTAGGCGACTCCGAGGACGAGGCATAGCCAAGTCCAACACCAACACCAGCACCAGCAGAAGCTGTCAGCGTAGGCTCCACTGCCGTCAGCGATGAGAATAAGTCAGACTCTGCAGAAGCTGTAGATAGAGAAATTGTCGGAATTGATGACAGGCTTTCGCTGATCGCTTCGGAAACGCTGCTTGGAGCGGCACTGTCGACATCAATACTTGAGCTGAGAGCAGCAGAAGGCAGGCTAGTGGTTGTGATATCGGGATATCCTGTCTCAATTGGGAAGCTGGTGATAGTCGCATCTTGGCTCAGAGAACGAAGTTCGGTGATAGAACTGCTGAGCCCAGCACTAGTTGCTGTCGCTTCTGACGGCTCTGATGGCACGACCACGGAAGAGACAAGCTCAGACGCGAGCCCTGATGTAGTGCTGCTCAGTAAAGGTAGCGTATCAACTTCAGAAGTTGCTTCGGGGATGGGATCAGATGAAGTAGGCACATCGGATTGAATGTCCGAACTTATAGCCTCTGGAAGATCAGTAGGCTGCGTCAGAACGCTAGTGGGAGTGACTAAGCCAGAATCTATGACCACAGAGCTCGTACTGGCAGCGCCAAGCAGATCACTTATGCTTGTCTCGATTGCTTCAGATGCTGTGACCACCGCCGAGGTGAGATCAGACACTACACTTGAAGGGAGGTCTGTCACTGCGGGAAGGTCCGAGACATCGAGAGTGAGTTCAGATGTTATATCAGCCGAGATAGAGGTCTCAGTCGGAGCGTCCGCGATAGGGGTGATAGACGGCGAGCTGACGGCTTCTGCGAGGACGCTAGAAGATACCCCAGTCTCAATAGACAAAGAGCTAGTGCTGGGGCCATCAAGATCGATACCAGAGCTGCTTGTATTAGACAAATCCGACACGATTGTTTCCGAGGCAAGTAGTTGAGATATCGCGCTTAACGAAGCGTCGGTCCCAGAGGGAAGCGTTGGGGCCTCGGTCATGATTTGGGAGGTTGCAGTTTGTGCGTCTACATCAGACGTGATAGATGGCAGCAGATTAGTCGTTTCTACAGTGGCAGAAAGCGAGAGGTCAGATTCTATTGCGGAGCTTTCAACCACAGCCAAGCTTGTGGAGGGAAGATCTTGTGTTGCAGAGCTGATAGCAGTATCACCAAGTCCAGTCGCAGGCTCCGGCGCTTTGGTAATTGACGTGAGTAGATCGGAGATGGTGCTCGATGGTGAATCTGTGAGAACGGGTATGAATCCAGTGGCCGAGCCTAGGTATGAGTCGGTCGAAGAGGGGTTCGCCAGAACGTTAGTGGCGACATTAGAGTTCAGATCCGATGGCACAGAAGTCTGGGATCCGAGATCCACGCTAGATGTGATAGATGACAGATCGGTGGTCTCCGCAAGAACGCTGGACAGTACGGACTCAGGCTCAATGGTCGAGCTGTCAACCACAGTTGGAAGCAAGGAGGAATTGTCATCAATGACAGAGCCGGTATCGATCGAGCTCGTATCAGGGACTTCGGGCGCTGTCGTTATCGACGGGAGGATATCAACACTCGTGATAGATGGCAGGTCGGTTGTCGGGGCCGATGTGGGAGTGGCATCAATGATCGTTTCAGTGCTTGGGATGGTAGAAGCGGAGATCTCAGATATGATATCCGAGCTGATCGTGGGAGTTGGCAATCCAGTAGTCTCCTCGACGACGTTAGTTGGTACAGGCTCAAGACTGATAGCTGAACTTTCGACCACAGACGCTACGATCGAGGAAGTCTCCTGTACGATGGAACTGGAATCGAGATTACTAGTCTCGGGAGTCTCTGACACTGCCGTAATTTGACTGAGAATATCAAGAGTAGTACTCGACGGGAGATCCATGATCGACGGCAATATTGAGGTGATGTCGAGCGTCACTTCAGTGCTTATCTCAGTTGGAGTGTAAGCTTCAGACTGGATGTCGGTGCTGACAGCGATGTCCGAAGTTTCGGTGGGCTGCGCAAGAGGGACTGTCGTGATGGAGGGTTCACCGTCAAGTATAGAGCTGCTAACGGAAGGCTGAACAAGATCGGTCGAGAATGAGGGCGTGGAAATCTCGGTCTGAATCGCTGTCTCGGGAGTCTCGGTGTCCAACAAGGAAGTGGGCAGGCTTTGGCTCTCCGAAGTAAGAAGTGTAGTCGGCCCACCAAGAGCTTCAGAAAGCGAAGTTTCAATGCTTGACGGACCTTCGATAGCGGTAGCGGTGGCAAACACAGGAACATTGTCAGAGATGACAACACTGTTGTAGTTGACTGCTGAGCTGATAGCTTCGACTTGGGAAGTAGCTGTCTCGATCGGAGTGGAAACCTCCGCGGGAATTGTTGGAGGAGATGAGACATCGGATTCAGCGAGAGAAGTCGCAGAGGGCAGGAGTTCAAGGACACTCGAGGAAGGAATGCTCGTCTCGCCATCAGAAGCCTCAATTGAGGAAGTCGATAGGCTTGGCAGATCAAGAGTGGAAGTCGCGCCTTCCAAATCCGTAATGCTGCTCGGCAACTCGTCCACGATACTCGAAATTATTGTATCTGTCGTGGTGGGAGATAGAGAAATATCGCTCGAGATTGCGTTGACAAAAGTGGTTGCATCTGCCTCTGTACTGATGACACTTGTAGGATCCATCGAGAGGCTCTGATCATCGTCTGTCGTTAACGTTGGCAACAATGTTTCTGACACTGTCTCTTCCGGGATTGAAGTTGTGATGGCAATGTCGGTGGAAACCGTGACAGAACCTTCCAAAACGCTTGTCACTCCACCAACGACCTCTGTGAGAATACTGTCGACATCGGCGGATGTAGTGAGAGCCGGCAGAGATGCATCTGTTGGTGTGAAGGAGATATCAGCAGTAGTGCTTGGAGCGACAAGACTCGATCCAGTCGCATCAAGCTGTGTAGGAAGGTCGGTTTGGAGCTCTGGAATGCTGGGCGATATTACTTGATCGATACTGGTAGCTGATGCGCCATCGATGATCGACAACGAAGGTGTACTCAATAAACTGGTCGCATCCGGACCGACACCCAAATTGACCGATAGACTGGCGGTAGGACTGATTTCTGGGGCAACATCCGACGTAAGGGATACAGAGAAAGAACTTTCGCCGACCTGAGTTGCTGTCACCTCGGGCATACTCAAGTCGCTTGCGACGATTGACTCTAAAGTCTCTAATGTAGTTGCTACATCTGATGTCGGAAGGGTAGGAGTGATACCCGCACTGATATAGCTGGATACAATCTGCGTTGGCTCGTCGAATACCGGAGTTGTGGGCAATGGATCTTCCGTGACAGAGATTGAGGTGATCAGTCCTGTTATCTCGGGCGGCGAGTTCGTGGATAATTGAGTCATGATTGACTCAACATCGCTGGGAGCAATGCTGGTCACGACCTCGTCCAAGCTTGTACTCGTTGGCACGAGCTCGCTTGAGATAACTCCAGAGATAGAAGAAATATCAACGTCAAGCGTAGTGGCTATGGCAGTGTTTTCTGCACCCAAAGTGCTCGTCAATACCTCTGCAAGCGAGGAGACAATGGTCGGGACCGAAGGCGAGAGATCAAGATCGAGCGTCGTAGTAGGACCGCTGGTCAGTGTGGGCAGTAAGCTATCACCACCGACGATTGCTGACAGGCTTTCAACGACTCCCAAGGAAGCCGTGATACTCGGTGTCTCAATCGCAACACTCTCGACAATACTAATCTCGCTACCCAAGATGGTAGGACTTGTCACAGCCTCGACTGCGGAAGTGGGCGGCGTATCATCTACAGAGGCAGTGGATGGCAAGATCGCCGAGATAGAATCTACATCACTCTCAAGTGGCTGAGTGATTGCAGTCTCAATTGGAATCTCAGCTGGCACCGATAAACTTGCAACAGTCGGAGTTTCCCCAATATCTGTTGTCAAGTCTGCGCTGATAGTGATGTCAACTGCAGTAGGCGAAGCAGAGATAATCACAGGTGAGCTCGTGGTGTCATCTCCAGCAGAAAGTGCATCACTAATGGGAGGTAACGAAGCCAACGTGGTAGGCTCGATACTCAACAAAGATGTGGGTATCTCAGACCCAAGATCCGTTGCAGTAGCGCCCACATTGATCCCAGCAGATATAGAATCAAATTGACTGATCGTGGGCTCAGCAGTCGCTGGAATAGTAGCAGAAACTTCGATTGCAGTGATCTCAGCTGTGATATCCGTAACACTCGGGAGGTCAGTGCTCAAGGTAGCCTGGAGAGATGGCAACACGGTGAGGTCGCTAACAACAGTAGGAATTGTGTCAGATACGATCAGAGATACATCCGAGACGATCGAGGACAGAAGTCCGAGAGTCGGGAGATCAGATGCAGCGAGCGTATCGGAAGACAAGAGACCAGGCTCGAGCGCTGGTTCCGTTAAGGTAACACTTGGGTCCAGGATTCCGCTGACTACGCTCGGAACACTCGAATCGATGGTAGTAGGCATGGCGACAGACGCCGACACTATCACATCAAGCGTGGGGATAGATGACTCGAGGCTAGTGTCGTCACCTAGGATTGTGCTTTGAGGAATCGAAGTGATCTGAGCCGAGCTTTCAATGCTAACCGTAGGCTCTATCTCGGAAATTGACTCAAGATCTGAAATCGGGATCTCAGTGGCAGAAGCCGTGATACTTGGGTCTTCAGTTATGGTGAATGGCAATGAAGTCAAGTCCGGTAGAACAATCGAGGGAGTCTGTATGTTGTAGGTGGTGACATCTGGAGTGGGCTCGATTCCAGGCAGGGTAGATTCAGGCAAGAGAGATGTGGGCTGAGGTCCGTCAACGACTGTTGTCTCGGTCGCTGATATAGCTTGCTCTGTTGACTGAACAACATTGACTTGACTTGACGAGGCAGGAGCGTCAGATGCCTCAGGAGCCATTGTCGACGATGTGCCATCGACACTGCTTGATGTGTCTACAAGCTGCGGGGTCGAGCCAACGCTGGGCTGCTGCGGCGATACGAAACTCGAAAATTGAGGTAAACCACTGTCCTGAATAGCGGTGGTTGACGCCGGATCGATATTGTACGAGAGAGCACTGGTGATCACATCGGGAATCGATGATGCTTGGACTTGCGTAGATGGATCGCTATTGCTATCCACAGTAGTAGAATCCTGGATCATAGAAGGCAGGAGCGATGGACTAGGGGTATCGCCGCCATATGTCGACAACCCGTCAAAGCTGACACCTGGTGTACTGGTAGAGATCGGCATAGTCGCATCGCTTATAGAAACAGAACCACCAACTGACAGACTAGCGTAACTCTGGGCCTCTGTAAAGTCGCTAAAAGCACTGGCGAACACATCGCTAGTTGAAGTCACGATATCAATTGTGTGTGATCCACTTTCCACAGCGGTCAGGAAAGAGCTGGCAATCAGGTCCCCCGAACTCGTGGGTAGCTCAATACTGATGCTGCCGGATCCAAAGGAGGACGAGAGCGCTGCAGACTGTACGTCTGGCACGACAATCGAGATACTGGGCGCCCGAGTGGACTCGAATATGAAGGAGTCCATCGTAGTAGTCGGTGAAGCGAGGTCAGATGTCAACAGTGTTGAGCCAAAACCGCTCGAAAACGAGAAGCTTGTGAAGGAAGCCAGAACCGAGCTTATTGCCACATCTTGAGACCGATTAATTGTATCTACAGTCGCAGAAACTCCCAGGTTTATAGCTGAGCCGTCGACAGGAGACAACAAACTAAGTGAAGTTGGGCTTAGCGGAACCAATGGTCCCGAAGACACGGGGCTATTGGCTAATCCAGTTTCTGGCAAGTCAGATGCCTTGGCAGAGGTGGCAGCAGTAGGCAATGAAAGATTGATGACGGATTCCGATTGAGAATTTGAGGAGGCTGTAACAGTGTAACCAAGCGAGATGAGTGTATTGAGCGCTGCGCTCGCTGCTAAAAGGTCTTCGCTGCTCGAAGTTGTACCAGAAGAGATAGAAGAACCTTGAGCGTCCAGGGTCTTAGACGGTGATGCATAATTGGTCGTGCTTCCGCTGAGCTGACTACTACTTGGCGAAGAAGAAACCAATGTGGAAGATGAGCTTGATATACTTGCGGACGTACTAGCTACATGCTGCGAGTCGATGTTCGCTGTTGACACTTGCATACTAGTAGAACTTGTTGCCGAGATCGCGCTTGAGCTAGAACGGAGGCTTGTCGAATGCAACAAATCAGACGTTTTCGAACTGCTCACAATGGAGGGGTTTGTCTGTGAAGGGTCTGATGCAATTGGATTACTGGCGGTAGAACTTATGCTTGACGATAAGGATGTGCTAGCAGTCGATACTGCTGAAAGTGACGATTCAACTGAACTGTTAACAGTTGGGGTGGACTGCGGAATCAGAACGCGACTCGTGTTGATGATCGTGACTGCGCTTGAACTTGGTGCAGGATCTTGACCAGGCAATATTGACACGGATGATTGTTCGTCAGGATTGCCAGAACCGATGACCCAGGTAGGGGACACATGAGTGGAGCTTGCTATCTGTGAGGCTGATGCGACTTCAGTCAATGAGGATTTGCTTGACAAACTGCGAGAAACAGGCAGTTGACCTCGAATGGCCGAATTCTTGATGGACGACGAGGAACCTGACACTGTCACCGCAACTGCGGTTGATGTCGATTGAGTTTGGATATAAGCTGAGGCCGAACTGCTGATGTCTGATGTGGCCTCAGATATTGTTGGGACCGCCACAGTACTCAATTTGGACGGAAGGTGTCCTCGTGTAGGATTGATCAAGTTGGATGGCTCTGCTGACGCGACATCAAGTGCGGTAGATAGTACTGATGTTTGGGTGAAGGAGACTCCGGCCAAGGATGAAGAAGTTTTGCTAGAAACCTCAGGAGGGCAAGACAACATGCCTCGACACCTTCGCGTACTCGTGGGAGCTACAATTTGTGGAGACGTCTCCGGAGGGCCCGAAGAAGCAGTCGAGGTCGACAAGATGGTCAACTTGCCAATGCTGGAAGTTGAGGTGTCGTGAATAGATGAGCCAGTCAATGCAGAACCACGCACAACGCCCGAGGATGTTGTGGACACTGAAGAGACTTTTGATCCGCGGATAACGCTTGGTATCTTAACAGATGCTGAAGAAACATTCTTCGAGGTCGAGGTTGTTGCAGAGTGAGACGATACTTGAGACGGGGACACAGGTTTGCTCGACAGACTAGGCAAGTTACCCCTCGTGGAAGCCCGAGCTGTGCTAGAAGAGCTCTGCTTGATCGAGCTCACTCCGCCCGTTGTTCTGCTTGAGCTTTGTGAAGTTTTTGAAGTGGAGCTCGAATAAAGGCTCCCCCTTTTCGTGGAGCTGGAAGCCTTGATCGTAGAGCTAGAGGCGCTGTACACGGGTCCAGAGACTCTTGACAGAGAACTGACGGCTTTCTTAGTAGAAGTCGACACTTTAATGCTCGAGGTGGAGGCAAACTTCGTTGCAATCGATGGTTTTGTGGTGGAGCTCTTCTTGTCGGAACCAGAGAGTGCTTTCGTAGAACTCGAACTCTTCGCTGCAGAGCTAGATGACTTTCTGGTCGCAGTCGAAGGTTTGTTGGTGGAGCTCGAGAGCACTTTTGTAGAAGTCGACGCTCGATTTGCAGAACTTGAGGTACGAGCTGTGGGAGTGCTTGATCTAGAGCTAGTCGATCTACTTGCCGAGCTCGACACGACCAGGCTCGTGGGCTTAGAGCCACGGATTGGTTTGATTAGTCGTGACGAAGGTGAAGCCTTGCTCGACGTGCTGGCAACTTTCACGGAAGAAGTTGGGCGCTTCGAGCTCGAAGATCCTTTGCTTGAGCTGGATCTCTGTGTAGATGTCGTCGGTCGCTGAGAAGTGGTCTTCTGGCTCGTTGACTTTGAAAGGGGTGCTCCTCGTATCACAGAGGCAGCCTTCTGTGTCGATGTCTTCGTGATCCGCCCGCTACTTGTCACTCGTGCGGTGCTGCTCTTCTTTGATGAGCTCTTGCTGATGGAGCTCTGCGTCAGACGTGTCACCGTAGTCAACGCGCGACGCGGGAACATCATCGTTCTGGAAGTAGAAGATCCAGACGATATTGGTCGATCCTCCAGGAAGTGCTCCTCATATTCTTCATCGATAGGAGATCCTGCAGACCAATCACCGCCATTTCTTTGCAAATTCTTGTCCGGGATTTGATTACTGTTGAAGCGGAATGGCGATGGTATTTCCGCAACAGGCACGAACTTCTTGAGCATTCCAATAACAGAGTCCTTTCTAGCTCCGGATGCTTCGACTTCTGAACGCCTGCGAACAGATGGTTGAGCATGATCATTGACTGACTGAGTGGCGGTATCCTGAGTAGCAGCACCAGACAGAGATGACAGAATAAGGCCACCTGAGAGGGCCACACCGTGGAAGCGCATGTTGGGTACACCAGCTGCTGCAAGATTAGAGAATTAGTTAGTAATATTAGGTCGTTGCGATAAAATCTGTAGGACGAAGAGGCAGCGCGACAGGTCGCGAGGAAGCATCACGATTAGTCGTAAGTACGATTCAATACCGACCCCAAGGCAAGTATTGCACTGTGGCCAGCCTCGACATCATGAAGGAGGCGAGTTGCAAGTTTTGAAACACTTCAACGGTATCATCAATATGGAGGGTAGCATGACTTGCCACTTTTGCGTAGAAGCGTAGCTTAGTGGAGCTGAGTCCCGTCTACATAGCAACCAATACATACCCAAAGAAGAGGATCGAGCAAGCGAGATAGTGAACCAACGGCTGCAGGATTCATTGGCGTCATGGACCAGAGACACTCCAATAATCCTTCCCTACCAGATGATGTACCACGATAGCAACGAGTCCCTGAATCATCAGCTGGCGACTTGACTAGAACCTTGATGCATCTTCTGGAACAAAAGAAAGATGTTATTCAGCCAGTGTCGGTGGGTGGGTGGAGAGACAATCCGAGGATATCCGACACTCAAGCGGTAACCGAGTAGGTGACTGTCGTTTGCTTAATGAGGCTCTCAGCAAGACGCTGATCTAAAAAGACGTAGCCAACGGCGAACTAGAATACACTTGCTACGTTAATGTGTGACGGTATCATCTTTGAGAAGGCCGAGAGGACTTGTTTCTAGAAGTGCTGTATCCTGGCCTTGCTCGTTGCAACTTGGCTATTGTGATGTCTCCTTCAGTATGCTGCAGTATATCGAATGTATCATCTTGTCTAGGGTTGATACCATTGGCAGAAGTCCGTGTATTGTGGGTAGCTTTACATCGGACATTCTCCGACCCACTGTATCGAAGACCGGACAACGAAGTACATATGCTAGAGCTGGTTACGTCCGTAGCTGCACACGCCCAATAATGTTCGGGATAGTCTCCGACCACGAGATACGCATCTGACACAAATTCTCCATGAGCGAAGTCATGACTGGAACGGAGAGTGCCTTACAAGCCATGCTGACTGCGAAAGCGAGGTGCCATAGTCTTTTAGTGTTTGACGTCGTACATGTCAGACATTGACAGGTGACAGGAGGGTTCGCGGCGAGCTGAGCCGAAGGGTGTACAGTAACACCTCGCTATAGCAATGCTCCGTACAACGATATCCTCGCTTGAGCGATATTTTCCAACGATTTATCAAATTCACCATACAACTATCGC